>JAIPRL010000526.1:0-33672 GCA_025469235.1 Pemphigus obesinymphae
GTACGGACTGGATGTATTTATTGTAAAATCCCACTCTTCACTAAATTGTTTCATTTTAACAGAATTAAATGGCATATTGTCTGCTCTCAATTCATTTGGTATACCATGTATTGAAAAAATATTTTTTTTTTAATTGTAATGTATTAAATGATACATTAAGTATTAATAATAAGAAAAACACAGTTAATGTATTATAAAATAAACCTTTATTGTTGCATGAGTACAATTATTAATTTGTAGTGTGGTGTGGTGTGTGTACATGTTGTCTTGATGTTATCACTGTGTGATGATATTGCATAATATCAGACACAGTGATAACACAATATATTTATGTTTAATAATATATTACAGTGCGGGTATACGATATTAATAGATATTAATATAATATTATCGATGGACGCCGCGGAGCAGAGATTGAAATTGATTTTCTAAAATAATACCTACGTTATAAATTTATAATATCTATATTAAATAATATTGAAATTTTTCCACGACCTACTAAATACATATTTATAATTTAAAATATTATTATCTGAAGTCTTTAAATACATTTTAATCGTAATTTTCCGACAATCTAATATGCATTTATTAAATAAGCAAAAAGAACCTATGCCCCAATATGAATATTCAGACCATCTGTTGTAAGACTTAAGCTGCTAGGTATCATAAATCGTGTCTCTGCAGATTCTTTCTTACTGTGTCTATTAAAAACCCTTTTGTGTTCCATAGTTCGTTCTATCCTTGAGTATGGCATCATACCCTGGGACCCGTCCACCACTTCGGCTCGTAACACGATTGAAAGGGTCCAAAGAAAATTCCTCCGTCATGCTGTTTTTAAATTAAAATATGTACCCTGTCCTCACGATTATACACCAATACAACGTCCTTTGTCCTTAGAAAGTCTCGCCGATCGTCGCCACTCAACAAATTTATCCTTCCTTTTTAATTTACTTTCCTCCAAAATTGACAGCCCTGAATCACTTTCTCGTGTTTCGTTCAATGTCCCCTGCCGCCGTACGCGATCATTTTTTCCATATTCTATACTCCATACTGATCCTCTAAGGGGGCGTTCAAGTATTACCTCAGCACATTTTTGGCCTTTTTAGACCCTCTCCTCCCCCTTGTGAGCAATTGTCAGCAAATGTCTGACCCCCCTACTTTATTACGTCAGTATATGTCCGACGACTCCCCTCTATTAAAAAAAAAAAAAAAAAAATTCCGAATTTTATATTTAATTAATTAATTAAATTGATGATTTAAATGAATTAATTCAAAATAAATGAAAAACGTCGTTACATATTTTGAATTTTATTTTATATATTTTGATAAAAATAAGTACAAATTTATGTGTATATTTTAATTTTTTTTTTTTATTATTATTACTGCTGACGTCAGCATGGTTCTAACTCCCCCATCCCCCTTGTCAGCAAATGTAAGCACACGACGGACCCTCCACCTAGGCCCTTGCGTAATACTCGAACGCCCGCTAACTATATACTAACTCGACTCTCCGATCGTCCGTGTGCATTGTGCAGCGCATCGCTAATACCGACCGATCCCTGTAATCGAGCCCAGTGTGTACGTAATAAATTTGTACGAAAAAAAGAAATAAATAAATGAAAAAAAAAAGAAAAGAAGAACGGGATTGACAGCGTGACACGGACGGACGTGCGGAACGCGCTCGCACCACGCCGGACGATCGGCGTACGCGGACGGAAACGTGCCGCCGCGCGACCGTCGTCGGGTTGTACCGACCGACGACGCGCGCCCCCGTTTCAGTCACCTCGCCGACCGCATATCGATCGCGGCGGTCCCGCTCCCGGCGACGGGACACGACGAGAGATCGCGACGACCGGACGAGCGCGCACACGTCGTCCGTCCCGTCCCCGTCCGTACGCGCCTACCCATATGACGTGTTGTTCACGCGCGTTATTCTCCGCCGACCGATCGCAATACGCGAGATATTGTTACTACTTATATTAATTTACTATCGTTATTATATTTTATGCACAGACCGACCGGAGACAGAAAAAAAAAAAATAATAATAATATTAATAGGTAATAATAACGACGATTCGTCCCGTAATATAATATACAATATTACAGTATAATATATATATATATATATATATATATATATAATATAGGTAGGTACTACGGTATATAAACGACGGTATTCGCCGACCGGCAAGGTTATTAAATTATTATACGTAATATAATAAAAATAAATAAATACGTAAATGAGTTCGGCCAAAGTCGTCGTCGTCGTCCTGTTCCTTTACGCGTGCACCGTCCGCGAGTGCGTCCAACAGGACAACGAACCCGTCAAAACGGCACTGTAAGTATATACATGACATTATTATTATCGGCCGGTAAGTTTATAATACATTACATTACACAATATATGGCCTATACATACCGATGATGTGCACATCACCTAAACATAATATGACGCACACGTCAATAATAATATAAATACTATTGTCGATCGAATGCGCTGAGGGCATTATAGTTAACAGCTATATTATACAGTCGTAGGGGTGACCACCGCGTATAGTGGATTTTTCGAGCTTTTCAACCGAAAAGTCGCGGGGGTTGGGCGAGACGTTATACAAAAAAATGATCTTGATACACGTTTTGGGCAGGTATCACTCGATACGTTTGCAGAGAAGATCCGAGTAGGTATCGAATAGATGCGTAAAAGACACACTCTCAAACGCACAACCGCGATTATTTTACGGTAAACATTTTCGTTACCTATAGGTATTACAATTTTATAGGAAAACCAAAAAAAAAAAAAATAATAAAAAAAAATACGTATATTACGTTAAATATTTCTCAAAATGATTATCGATAACGATATAAAAATACGTTTATCGTATCATAAATAAAAATATATACATATTATAATAATATTACGTGAATTAATTCATTTATTATGTAAATACGTATAGGTATCAAAATATTTTATAGGCGGAAAACTCAATATTTTATTATTTATTCCTTTTTATGCATAATTTTCGCCGCCACATTATTTAACGTATTTCTACTTAACTAGGAAAACATTTAGGTCCTCGAAAAATTAATTTTCTTGGGGCCCCGCAATTCCTAACGCCGCCCCTGCTTGTAGGAGAGTGAAATACATTTAAATAAATATTATCCGATTACAATTGTATTCAAAACATTGCCTATAATAGGTATTATATGAAAATTTTATATTTGAAATATTATAAAATAATAATTAATAAGTAATACATTATAGTAGGTACTTATTTCAGTCACAATTATTGTTCGAGTTTCATTTCATATTTCATTATACAATTTTACTGTATATTTTTCATCATTCTGTGACGTAACGGTATAATGAAATTTAATCATGAAAATCCAAAACAATTCACAACAAGTATCAAAATAATTGTTTTATCTTTATAATATGAGATAGTACATAATTCGATTTTTGATCATTTAATGTATCTTGTATTTTTTCGCATAAATAGATACATGATACTGAAAAAAATGTACCTTGATATATAAATAATTTTTTATAGTCACTTAGTTCGCATTTTCATAATCGTCCACTACCTATATTATATTAATAATAGCCAACTTTGATTATTAATAATATACAGTCTTGAATAATCTATTAACTTTTAATTGAAAGCTTTTGAGTTAATTTAAAATTTAATTAATTTGAGTTAATTTTTTACATCTTTAATATATAATATTATTCTATTGTACAAGTCAGGAGTGAATGCATGGTGGGTTCAGGGGTTAAAAGTGTTTAAACCCCCTCCAAAATTCAAGAAAAATAATAAATATTGACAACCCGGATTGAGAACTTTTTGAGTAATTTCAAAAATTCCTTGATTTCGAGATTAAAAACTGAACCAAAACTAAATAGGGTTATTGTTGATCGTGAATTAAGATGGGGTTTTGTATAATTAACATAAATATGTAAAATACAGGTTACATGGCATCTACCTATGTGTTTTTAATTTTTAATTAAGTTTTTTTTATGTGGGTATTCACTATTATTATAAATTTATGGAATTGTAAAAATTGGTTATAAAATTACTCAAAAATCAAAACTACAAAAATGTAGTAAATATATCTAATTTACCATATACCTAACATGTACAATGAATTTCTATTACCTATATTAGTATATTATAATAATATAATGTATTAATTACACCTATATAATATTATAATTTTAAATCAATTGTATTACTTAATTTAATATATTATACCTATTATAAATATAGGAAGTAAAGGTACATTTTTAAATTTTGAAAATTATTTGGTCTGTCAAGCCACTTATAAAATTATTTATTATAAAATCTTTATCTAAAATCGATCAATAAAATATATAATAATTAATAATACCTATATATAGTTTAATTCTATATGATTAATTTATACAAATATAAAATTTAAACGATTTTTGAATTTGTTACATCCTACATATTTTAATAAAAATTCAAATATAATATAATGATTAACAATTGGGTATTCAAATTGGTACTTAATATATAAAAAAAAAAACAAAATTTAGGAATATTTACTACACGTTGTTGAATAATTCTGAAGATTCTATTCAAATACATAATATATTAAATAAAGAGTAAAAATGAAATTTTTATAACTAGTGAAGTTAAAGTTATTTTTCCATTTTTTATTTTAGCAAATATAAATAATTTTTTGTTAACCATTAACTATTAACTGAGAAGGTTATGTGTTAAATTTGTTTATTAACTAATCTTTGATTTTAACGAGGACATATTATCTGCCCACCGTTTTTTAAGACAATCTTAAGAAAATTAAATTGTAACAACTGAAAAATATTTAAATATATTTTGAAAATAATTTGTAAGTGATCTCTCATATCACTATCATTTTTATTGTTGTTATTTTTTAAATATATTAATATAAAATGATATTGAAAATATCACTTTCACATTACTCAAATTTTTCAACTTGAAAATATAAAATTATGAGAAAAAAAAATTATATTAAACAACATTGTCTAGTGAGTAAGTGCTATTAATACATCTAATCATAGCCATTTTTCTCCATGTGCATTTATGTATGTTTTATAATTTATAATATAAATATTTTTAAAATTAATACATTGAAAAATGATTATATATCGAAATTAAAAGAAATACTTTTACTGGTTCTATAAGAGAACATAAAAAATATTTTTATGAGCATATTAACGAATTTTTTATTAGGTATATATTTTAAGAGAATATAAATACGTAAGCCATATTTATATCAGTAATATATCGAAAATATATTTATCATAGCAAACAAATTTGTTTACAGGCTGCAAACGTGGGCGGAAAAATTATATTTCGAACTGTGGAACTGCGGTGAATATATTACTAATCGAAAATCACTACAAGCCGTAAGTAAATTTATTCAAAATGGATCCAATAAAAATGTTTGTGAATAATAGATATATTGCGGGAATAATTAATATAGAGCTTACACGATTAATGTCGATATTACCCAACCCAAGGTCCCTGTAAAATACAGAGAATCATCATTTTTTTTTATTATAATAATATATTATTATAAGTAGGTATGCATTTTTATGATTATCCCCATGCTGATTTACGAATATTGTATTAAAATGCTTTGAAAGATTTAAAAAATGCTACACTATATAGGTATGTTAATTTTTAACAGAAAAATATGTAATATAAGATCTATCAAAAATATTATTGTTTAATTTCTGATCCAACCGCTTATCCAAATGTTACAGGAAATAAAAACAGTAGTGTACACAGCAATTTTCAATGGGGGGAAGGAGGATTATATTATTGTTAATAACAAAATAATATTTATCATTAGTCATTATATATATATATAATTGATACCGATTTCCCCTTTCCAGTTCTGTATTTATGAGGGGGGAGAGAGGCGACTGGGTTCAAGAAAAATGTTCAAGATGACGTCATTTGCGAAGTCATTACGTAATATGTGTCGAGTCAAATAAAGATTTGAGTTCAGAAAAATTCTTACAAAGCTGAATTTTGATATAAACGTTCGTTTTGATGTTAAAAATAAAGTTATATAAAAATCCTAAAAATATCATGTACATGAACTTGGCCCACCCATAACGCGTTACAGAGTTCAAACCAAAACCAAAATTTTGCAAGGGATTTGCAAGAATTTGCAAGTTAATTCCCGAAATATGCCAGTTACCTCTTTTATGAGAAACATAGAAAAATCTGTAGATGGGCCATCTTTATGTAGCCCTCCCACTTATCGATATAAACTCGAAAGTGATATCAAAATATTCCTCATAATTTGCAAAAATTTGCAAGTCACTAGGACTTGAAAATTCTTGCAAATTACGAGAAATATTTTGATATCACTTTCAAGTTAATATCGATAAGTGGGTGGGCTACATGAAGTTGGCCCACCTACAGATTTTTTTTATGTTTTTTGGGAAAGGGGTAACTAAGTAAATTGCAAAATGTTGGTTTTGGTTTGAACTCTAATTTAAAAACTCTGTCCCATTTCTTAAATTTTGGGGGGTTAAATAAATATTATACTTACGAAGTTAAGACAAAAAATTTCGAATAAAAATAATTTATGGATAAATTATTTAGAAATATTGCTATTATATATTTGTTTCTAGATGTAAAGGTTATCTAGAAAAAGTGCCTATAATCTGACTATAAGAAATATGTATCTCTTTTCGTGATATAGTACAAAGAACTGTACTAAGGACTAGCATCAAGAGCTACTCGATCCATCCCTGTCGTCTTTCTGGTTGTCCAAGTGCAGTCTCTGAGTTATCATTATCATTATTCATTTAAATTTCATTAGATGTTAAAACGTCCGTACATCCAATTCATATTGCTCGTCATCATCGTTGATTCTATATATTTTTCTGATGAATCGAGGTTTGATTGTCCACGACAGTAAATACGAACTATGAAGCATGGCAAACCCACAGTTTGTGCTGCAACCTTTTCGGAAATTGCAGAATATTGTATTTATAAGTTCGTCTGGTACTGGTAGCATTAACGTTGTAATTGGCTCCAAGTTGTGATTATTGAAAACCCACTCCCATTTCTCAGGTTGTAAATTATTTCCTAATCAAACTTGAGCTTGATAGTAAATTCGAAGGAGATGTTGTTGAGCTACTGTATTTGTAGGTGGAAGAGATGATAATTTCACCCCTCTGCTAAGCCTTGTTAATCTAGCGAAGCTTACGTACCTATAAGCATCAATAGATGTATATAATTTTGGAGCACCATATGTCGCTGGAAGAAAACGAATTCTATTGTCAATCACTGTATTGGGAGAGCAATTTTATTTGGGCTAATTGGTGCAAATCGGAGCGTATCTCAAACATTTTCAAAACTTGGAGTATTACTTTATTATAAAGGACAGAAGTTGTATTACATCAGGTTATACAATGTAAAAATAATAATGTTTTTTATATTAGTTGATGAACGAATGACATAATGAGTACATGTTCGTTTATGTCTCACTCACTTATCTATATAGTTATACGGTTTCTCTTTCTTTTATACATGTCGTAATTACCTGTTATATTTCCGGAATATATTATTTTGCCTTTTTCATTATTATAGAAGACACAAATTCATCAAATAAATTGGACAAATATATTAAATCTATCAGTGAAATAAAATCTACACAAACCTAACTTATCGCCTCAATCAATTAATCTCGGGAGGAAAAATGTTACTTGATTTAAAATTTAGTGATATTAATGGTAAGTTAGATAATATATCAAAGCAATTTAATGAAATTCTAGTTAATTTTAATTCAATTAAAACCAAAATTGAACAAGTTTAAACAAAATTGTCTCAATTAGAATTGAGTCATTCCAACACAATTACCTTAAGTCATGAAAAATTTTTTTCGCAAATTATTGACCGTCAGGCTTAAAGTTGCAATATAATTTTGTTTAATGTACCAGAAACTTCTACTACTCATTAAATGTAGATGACAGAGTACTTAAAATATATTTTGTCTACTTGATGTCTTTGTTGATCCAATATATGTTGTACACTTGCGTAGTTTCTAATAAATGTAAGCCTACTAGAGCTACTTTGTCTAGATAACACGATGTTTTTGAAGTTCTAAAAAATAAGCGTAAGCTATAAAATTTTGATGATTTTAAACATATTATCTTATAAACGGGTAGAACATTATTTTAACGAAATCACTTGTAAACCGTTATCGATGTATTAAATGCAACAAAAATCGCAAGCGAAAAAGGTTTGTTGTTCACTTTCAATAATAAATCAGTTGAATTTAATCTGAACTCTTGTGTGTTAAGCATTACTGACGTTCTTACTTCTTAATAAGTTAGATAATATCACTAATATAATGAGTCCTGGTCCTGACATGATGTCTAGCTGTTTCTTTATTGAATGTGAATATGTGGTGGCTATTCCTTTATTATATTTATTTAATTTATCTTTTCCTAGTGGTTGTTTTCTATCTAATTGGAAAATTAGTTTGTTAAGCTTATTATAAAAGGAAATGATTTAACTAGTTTAATGAACTATCAGCCTATTTCTATTATTTCAATTATTCCTAAATTATTTGAACCTATTGTATCTGAAAAAAATTCATTAGCATATATGAAAACCTTCTAATTTCATTATTACTTTGGACAAGTCTGAAGTAGTTTCTGAAGCAGCTATTTCGTGTGCTTTAATATATTGACCGATTAAAAGTTATTATGCATGATTTTTGGTTGTATGAATTGGCAATGTTTACAGCACATTTCTAAGTAGTATAAACTGTAATCATATGGCTTACAAGGCAGTGAATGAAAGGTAGAAGCAAAACGCTAGAAGTGGAAAATTTGACATTGTTTTGTGTAAGATTCTCAATAAATCCATCCATTCCATCTTTACTACATATAATGTAGTATAGTATTGTAGTATTAATGCATTCATATTATTGTATATTTTACATAGGTTGTTATATTAAAAACTGTAAGTATAACAATTTAAAACGGTTGCTTCTATCTAAAAATGATTTTTTTTTTTTTATGGAGAATGATTTCTTTTATCAATTTTATTTGAAATATTTTATCATACAACCAAAATTTTATGAGATATTTAAGAAAAGGTCATTTTTGTGATCTTTGACCTTTAATATATTAAGTTACTATGCTGATATTTTTAGAATTTTGATACCTATATACTTATTTATAACATCGAAACGAACGTGTATACCAAAATTCAGCTTTGTAGGAATTTTTCCAAACGTCTGGCCTTTTATCGTCTAATTTAACTGACTGGTAAAATGGGTACTAATATCGTATATATTTTTTTAGCGAAACTAATGTAAATAACGAAAAAACATTTCTTCTTGTTATAAATGTTGATCCATTTATCTTGCAGTAGTTACAGTAGCAATAGTTCTCACTATAGCTATGACTGAGTCGCCATTTTGTATCTTTTTATATTAATTGTGTTTTGTATACTTCAATACATAAATATATAAATAATTCTACAAGTAACTCAACACTAAAATAAAAAAATTTCAATACATAACTTTGACTTCTTTTTTAGTATTCCCCCAAAAAAATTCCAAAAAAAGTCTCATTTTTCGGCGTGTCAATTAGATGTTATATCCTTAAAATGTGAACTATAGGTAGGTATAGGTTTAATTAGAAACACGCGGAAATATTTAATATATCTATTATTTTTGAGTGGTTGTAATGTTATTATATTAATTGAGTTTATTTGTAAAACATATAACGTGTTGCATTTTGAATCAAGATAATATATCTATCAAGTTAATTATAGTAGGTGCCTATTATTTACACGAGATAATAATGATAATACCTATATATTACCTATGTAAATACACGAAAGGCAAATTAATTATTGAATGTTTTTATACGGTAAAATATTATTTATAGGAATTTTATTTTTTTGTTATTAATACAAATTAGGAACTATATCCATAAGTATCTATTATAATCCACTACAAAATGTATATAAAATGAATATATATATATTAAAATATTAAAAATTAGCGACATATTTATCCCTTATTAAATTTCACATTTAAAATGTTTGTAGCATTCCTTAATCTAACTGAAAATCGAATAAAATCGATAAATTATTTAATTAATATCTACTAAATAGTAATAAACTGTTTTTTTCATTTTAGAAATAAAATTAATTAGATACCTAGTAATAACTAGAAATATGAAAATGCATACCTACCTATATAAGTATTGCTCTAAAATTAAATCAAAAACCTTAAAATATAATAAATATGTAAATTTCTTATAGAAAACCAAGAATCATGACGTATTATTTTTTTGGTTAGCCGTAACAATGCTACTTAGTTATCAATTTAGATCATTTTTGCTTTATTAGGCGTCAAATAAAAATAACTAAAATTTGCTAAAATATATCTAACTATTTAATCAATATATTAATTTATAATACTTATATTTAATGATTACACTATTGTTTCTTTATAGAGATATAATAAAGAATCGAGATTGGAAGGAAGAAATGGACAAGCTTTGGTGGCAAATATTTCGAGTGTAATTAAATCAATGATGGATAAAAAACAACAAGCATTAAACGTAAATAACATATAATATTAATATTTTGTAGATAGACAATTTACTGAATTAAATGATTTGAGAAATTGTGTTAAATTTTTTATAAAAATTTCTTAGAGAATTTTGGAGGCTGTCGAAGGAGCTGCAGTTTCAGCTCACGATAAAGAAGCTCCAGGCGAAGATTATAAAGTTCGGTTTGCTAAAAGAGATAAAGCAACTAACAATTTAACTTTAGAATTAGATCTCGCAATCAATAATCATTTTTATGATATACCCGTAAACGTATCATATAGTTCTGTACATGTACCAACATATGTTTACGACAGAGGTAAGTTAGCGTCTAATATAATATGACTATATACCTTAAGGCAGAATATATCATCAATATTGTTCCAGATGTATTCGCACAACATTTAAGGAAATGATTAGCTCAAAAACTTCGCTCGTACGGAGTAAAAATAAAATTCCAAAAGATAATACATATAATATTTGACTTTTGATTTATTCTCTGTAGCTTTAAGTATATTTTGGCGTTCAAATCATGAAAAATAATTTATTCAATTTATTCATTAAATAAACTTTATGATTTAATTAAACAATAAATTACAATGTTTCTGCTAATATTACTACAATTAGGCAAGTATTAGACTTGAAAAATGATTACTGGATATTTTTTTTTTTAAACAGAGAATACAATGAATAAAGTTATTAATGGCAAAAGTCAAATACCTACCTTCATGGATTAATTTTTTAAGTTTTCAACTTAATTTCATTAGAACCATGTTTTTAAATTGAAATTTCAATAATTATACTTCTACATATTATAAATTTGTAATAAAATAACTATACTCAAAAATTCGAGTAGATATCTACAGAAAATGTGAATTTTAAAAAACATAGATGCCGTACTGCCGTAGCTATACATTCCTATATCTGAAACAACAGAGTTACACTCTATATATTGTATTACTATATTATTAGTAACATTTATATTATTATTTCATCGTACAAAATATAATATAATTTATATTATAAAATATAGACTCCAGGTTTTGTTAAACCTTAAAAATTGGATATTAGCTCATACTATTATGGAGTGACCGTAAACATATTTTGTTTTGTCTAAAATTCACACGTTTATATCATGTTTATTATCTACCTATTTATGTTAGAAAATAATGGCTAGTTTTTAACTTATTACAAAATTGATTTTAACTCATATTTGTCACCTTGATTTTGATAGTTTGCATATTTGCATTGCAATTATTTCAGGAAAGAAAAATAAATAGTTAGAATCCGATAAATAAAACAAAATTATATGAAATAAAAATATTAAAGGATATATTTATAAATAAATACAGAATAAAAGCTCGTTATAGAGTATATTATATTGTATATTTAAAAAAAGATTGCCAGTATAATTACAGCTATAGTATACTAGTTTCGATCATGAGTCATCGATTTTATTATACAGCTTATTAAATTATTAGCGTTTAAAGTCGATTATTAACCTGGTAACATTTATAATTTATCTTACGTTATGTACCTATACTTAAATTAACATTTGCGGAATAGCCTAATAAAATAATTAAAAAATAAAAATTCTACTCGACAATATACAAGTTAATTTCCAAATTTATTATTTGTTGAATCCTTGGGCACTATACATAGTACCTATAATCATTATTCGTATTTGTAAATTGAAAATATTACATAGGTATAAGTAAAAAATATTCGACTAATTCATAATTAATTATTTTTCAATGTTTAAAACATTATAATATAGCATCTGACGTAATTAAGGCTATTAAATGGTCCGAACACCTAGATGATATATTTCGAACCAATTATGAAAAAGATCCTAGATTGTCGTGGCAATATTTTGGGAGTACAACTGGTTTTATGAGACAATTTCCAGGTTTGTATATACAATATACATAGTAGGTATATATTTTTATAGCTATTCAAAAATTTACTCCCTACATAGTCCTCAACATCCACATTGTTCATCCTTACACCAGGCGTTGCCTGCGACAAAGGCGTCATTGAGATTTTCGATAAGTCCAGACCATTGGTGGATCTTTTCTGAGGCCTCTTCTAAACCAGTACCTATATAATATTAATTTAATTTAATATTTTCCTTAAAAAATATTAAAAATGTATTAAAATTATATATAGGTACTTGGTACATATGCAATATATTAAATTATACTACAATTTGCAGTGCAGTGGTGATAAAACTGTTCAATACCATTTTATTTTATTTCTTATTTTTAACCTGGGCCTTCATCATTTTAAAAGACTTATTTCTTTTGATTTTGATAATTTTCTTATTATTAAAACAATTTTTGGCATTCGTGCAATATAAAATCTACCGTGTACTATGTAACACATAGTTGTGAATCGTAATTTTAATCGCTGAGTGGGTTTACCATAACGGTGGGATTTTTCTTAATGTTCTTTTATATCACGTATTAGATATCATTTAGGTACCGGTATGAAAAGATAAATATTTCACTAATGCTACTATATAACACAAAAGTATGAATTAGGGCCTAATACTAACAATTTACCTAATTGCATCAAGTGCAACAACGATACCAAGATGTACGTAAGAAAAACAAAATTAGCTTCTGGCGAAATACGTGAAATCAGTAGCATAAGGTGCATAAAAAATGGGTGCCATACATTTCAGTTTGACAGACAAATAGATTTTTCAAATATACCGATTTAAACGAGCGTTTTAATTCAAATCTGAATGTTTCTCAAATATTTGAGTTGTTTTTTTTTATTGGTCTGAATATTTACCAATAACTACCGTGTGTTCACTATTACCGGACGATCGAACAGTATTGTAGGGGACTGGTTTAATCTTTGTCGGAAAGTTTGCTGTGCTTTGTTTAAAAATCGTGAACCTATGGGAGGTCCTAATGAAACTGTTGAAATTGACGAATCTTTACTAGAAGGCAAATATAAATACGACAGAGATAGAATATAATTAGTAGATCGATGAGGTAAAATTATTTCTGAAAATTCAGATTCTGATTCGAACTCGGATAAGGAAAATACAAATATAAATTACAGTCGTCGCGTTGAAAATCCATGGGTTTTTGGCCTCGCTGTAGAAAAAAATGGAATATTAGAGCGGCGATTTTTTGTCATTGATCGCCGCGATCGAAATACACATATTCCGAGTATACAGAATAAAGTGCTACCCGGAACAAAAATAGTGTCCGAAGAATGGGCAACTTACAAAAATTTGAATATGACCGTGATACCGTAAATAACACGAAAAAAATTGTAATCCTATCTACAGGAGCGAATACTCAAACTATTGAGTGTTTATGGTCAATTTCAAAAATGAAAATTTTGACAGAAATGCATTGGATGAATCGCTTAATGTTTAATTGAAATACAGATCAATACACAAATCTATTTCATAAAGGATATTCGTAAAGTTTGCGCCTTTACAGTTAGATTTTAAAAAGTAGTACTGTACTGTAATAAGTTTTTATATGTCAGTAAAATTTTAAATTAATATTATACTATAGTTTATTTTATAATAATTTTAACGATTTATTGACAAGTAATTTAATAATAATTTGTATTTGTATTATATAATAACCGTTTTATATGGTTTGTAAAATATAGTATATGGAGGTGACTGGTGTAGTGGTGTCAATGGTGTTCACAAGTTAATTATGGTAGATGTTTGTCGTGCGGTAGATCACATATTGCACGAATGCCCGATTTTTATTTATTTATTTATATTTTTTTTTTGAGGGGGGCTCACTGAACTCTGACCCCGGGGCTTCCAAACTTAAAATCCGATCATAGTTCATAGTATACTCAACCAAATTAAACATATGGGTTGGAGCCCTCTCTGAATTTGCCAACCAGCATTTAACTCTTGGATCCGCCACTGATCCAGACGCCAAATTTGATGACGGTCAAATAAAGTTTTAGTTTGACCAACTATATGTATAATTTATTATTATATTGTAAAAAACACGTATATGAACGGTAATTTTTTTTTGACGTTAGTTAATGAAGTTTAGTATCAGAAAGAAATTTTTACATTTTTAAATTATTAATTTGTATAAAAATATTGTCCTTACGATCTTACGATACATTACTTATTTTGAATGTCAGTATTTCAGGTCCACGTTGGCATATCAGCATACAACACCATATACATTAATAATTTCATATCATGCCCAATTATTTTCAATTATTTCTTTTTAAGCCTCACTTTACACACTTAAGTACCTATTTAAATACATCGACTTCTTTTATTATCTTTCCAACTTTCACGGTTTATCATGACTTCACATCGTCCTTTTTCTCCCTGAAAAATTGTACTCTGCATACTCGATAGTCTATCCAATTTCTATTAATTATCAATATAAATATTATAATATTTATAATATATCCAGTTTACTAATGTTCGTTATCAAATTCATGCTTATAATTCTTTATTTTTATTTTATTAATAATAAAACAATTAAGTACTGAAATATACGATTTTTATGATATTTTTAGCAATGGAATGGAAACAAGAACCAGTAGATTTGTACGACTGTCGAATGAGACCTTGGTATGTAGAAGCAGCTGCCAGTCCTAAAGATATACTTATTTTAGTTGACAATTCTGGTTCAATGATGGGCCAAAGCAAAATTATTGCTAGGCACGTGATAAATACACTTTTGGATACATTATCAGTGAACGACTATGTGAATGTACTGGTATTTAGTAATGTAACGAGTGAAGTCGTGCCGTGCTTTGAAGGTTTACTTGTGCAGGTAATTTGAATAAATCTGATAAAAATTAGTATGTTATAAAATAAAACAAAATTTATTTTATTTCATTATCTGTTAAATCTATCATATTATGTGTCAAAAGAAAATTTTGGAATTTACAGAAAACGTAGTTTTTTATATTATACCCTCGAAAATTATATTGCCAAAAGGTCTCGACAAAGTAGCGTTTTAACGTATAGTTTTCGGACTTAAATTTGTATTTTGAGTGGAAGGTCCGGGCGTTTAAAGTTTCCAATGGTAAAGTATAAGATTCCGTTGCCATATATGACCTTAATATCGTATCCATGCAAAAATGATATAACACTCATCTATAGGTTTATAGTTAAGTACCTACATATACAGGTATATTACAATAATATTACCTTAATAATTAATTAAATAACATATGCAATTAATAATAACCTACGAAACAGATGGGCTATATCAAATACTACAGATGACAATACGGGAAAATCGTATAGCGAGATACGAGACCGATTCGTCTCCAAAATAAGTGCTACTAAATTTAAACTACATATTACCTATGCGTTTTCCATATTATAAATACGAATATTAAGACAAATAATCAGTTAAATAACATGTATTTGATAGTTTTGTACCTAATTTATAACATTTACTTCAATACCTGCTAAATAATTGTATTAATACCCTCCATCATATAAACAAATCCATCATTTATAGTAAAAAGGTACTAAATTTTAAATACTAGATGCTATTCAGAATTTGGCATAATATTATGATAATAATAATAAAAAAATATTGTAAGTACCTGCCTACGACTTTTGTAGCTGATTATACTAATTTTGGAGGAAATTCTGTCTATAACATTTTAACATTGAGTTTCCCGTATTGCCATATAGTATTTAGTTATATCTTGGTAATTTCCTCAAAAAAAAACGAAAATAAAAATATATTATAATACTCATTTATCTAATAGCATATTCATGAAAAAAATTGTCGTTTCATCTCAACTTTAAAATATTTATAATCACTGATATAATTCATATATGAATTTATTAATTAAAACTATAAGTAAATATAATAAATATAAAAAATTAGTAATTACTATTTACTATATGACTCCACATCATATTAATTTAATAGGTACATTTCCCCAACCTTCCAAACCATGAAATGTTTTATGTTTTAGGACTTTTAAACGTACATAAAAAGTTATTTGTAATGTTTATTAGTTATAACTATTAGATAATCTGAGTTAAAGAAATTTGTATTCATTACACAATTCAACTTTGAAGAGTGTTGATCTACTAAATTTCTTCAATAACATATTACTTATATTATAAATTATAATTACATTTCTATGGTATTTTGGTTATCAAAATATATCCATTGATAATATAATATCATTTTCTATAAGTACGCAAGATTTTTTTGGCAAATAATATATAATAGGTCATAAATAGGTTATAATAATATCTAATACGTAGCTTTTTGGTTTCATATATACGTACTATATGCCTAAGATTTTATTAGATAAATTGTATAAATAATTGCAGTCTGCAAGTACTTCACTTTAAATTTAACACTGAGTGGTGCAAATATTCTTGCACAAGTTCAGTTAATACCTATATATATACCTATTATATTTTATATTAAATTATTTAAAATATTATAATATGAGAAGGTACATAACGATGTACACTTGTATTAATGTAATATATAGTGTAAAAACTATGAAGCTAAAATCGTGTTAGAATACACGATCGGTCAAAAAACTTTTTTAATACTTTTGTTTATATTTAAATAACTAATAAATGTTTTATATTATATGTATCATGTGTAGGCAACACTTTCAAATATCAGAGAACTTAAATTAGGCGTAGAAAATATTGCTGAACCGAATAATATCTCAGATTTTAGTGAATCGTTAACTAGGGCATTCCAGACGCTCGAAAAGGTAAATAATTAAAATAAATTAATAGATCAATAAATATTCCTTTTATTTAAAAGAAAAAAATAAAGAAAACCGCACATTTTACTTTTAGTACCGTGATCGAAATATGGGTGCTATGTGTAACCAGGCGATCATGTTGGTCACCGATGGTGTACCAGAAAACTTTTACGAACTATTTAAGTCATATAATTGGAAGAATGGCACTATGGGTATGCCGGTAAGAGTATTTACATATTTAATTGGCCGTGAAGTGCCAGAGATCAGGGACATGAAATGGATGGCTTGTGCAAATCATGGTAAATATGTATTAAATTTGCATGCAGAGAGAAATACTGACTTTAGTTGTGTTTAAAACATTATGTACACGCAAAACAAAATCAAAAAGCCGTTATAAAATTATTCTATCGTTAAAATACCTATTGTAAAATTTATACAGGACAACATTTAGGGGACAACATCATCGGTTTTTTTTGAAATACAATAAATTATGAAAAAGTTAAATAATGTAAAATATATCGTATTTATATTTTTCATAATGAGCTGAATATTTTGAAAATTGTAAAACTGCGATGAAATTGTCTCTGAACTGTTATTATTTACAAATTATTTTTATACTTTTATAACTCTAAAAGTACGTTAAGATGCATTTTTGTTTTATTAAACATGTGTTTTCTAATAAATAAATCATGATCACTCAACAATAAAAATTGATACTTACACAGAACGACTTATAAATTATTTAAAAAAATATTTTGACATTTTCTAGTTGTTAGATTTTAGATTGTCTTCACATATTGTTCATTAGAGTTTAGAACACCTTGAATACTGAACTTGTAACCTCTTCGTTATAACTTGTCTAATTTAAAATTATGTTTTATCGTTTAGTTTTAAAATTCATAACTATTTTTAGGGTATTTTGTTCATTTAAGTACGGTAGAAGAAGTACGAGAACAAGTGGTTCATTATTTACCAGTAATGGCCAGGCCTTTGGTATTACATCAATCCCAACATCCAATTATTTGGACACCATTATACGCTGATGTCACAGTAATCTTAATTTAATGTTAGTTACTGATTCAATAAACTTTAAGATAATATTTTTAGGATCCAAAAATGACAGATTATCTATGGGAAAAAGAAGAATGCGACCAGCAACGAAATGATACGATAAGTTATAAAAGAACAAAAGATAAATTTTTCTATCCGAAAAACAGAGCAAAAAGAGAACGAGATCGAAGAAAAAAAGTTGGTACTTTGAATTACTATTAGATTGAATATAATTAAATTTTATTTATTCCGTTTACAGGAATTGAATCAAAACTTAAGTATAAATAGACAGAAATTTCATAATTTGATAACGTCTCTTGCAATGCCAGCATTTGATAAAAAAACAGAAATGGTAAGTTTATGAAAAAAAACTTTTTACATTATATTATTTTTAATAAAATGCTGAATTTTTACACAGGACATGCTTACTTATCACATTCTAGTTTCATAAGATTGAATCTATTTGAAAATATTTCACAATTAAATAAAAGTAAATCGGTAATACATAGTATTTACACTGTATTCAAAGATCGGCATAAATTAGTTGAAAAGTTAATATTTTTTAAAAAATTTTAAATCAGATAGTTAAATATTTTTACCATTAGGTATTCACTAATTAACCTAGATTATCTACTTGAAGTTTTAATTTTATTAACTTGTTTTTTTTACAGTTAATTTTTATAATCATTCATATTCCAATTAAGTTAATAAAAATTGGGGAATGAACAATTCTAACGAATTTGTTATATATCTATATATACCTATTTCAATTGAATTATTGAAATTCAAGTATAATAATCAAAATTTATTTTAATTTTAATTCGTATAGGTATGGATGATGTTATGAAACCCTTCAAAATAATAATAATAATAGATTTATATATATTTTTTACATTACATACCTATATACACATTAAAAATGATTGAATATTAATTTTCTATAAACTTTAACTTTTTAAACCGAGTTATATTGATTTTTTTTCCATTTTAAATTATTGTTTGTTAACTATCAACTTTTAACTTATCCATCTTTGTAGTATTTCATCAATATTTCAACATTTCATAGATTTCATTATCATTACCTATATGATTTGAAACACGTATATTTTTTTTTATATTTTGAGCACTGAAAAAAATCGTTTGGACTTAATAGCTCCTATTTTATATTTTAATATAATATTTTAATCATAATAAATATATAGGTAATATATGTATATTTAATTTTGTTCATTTTAAGCTATGCATTTATTATTCTATTTGTGCAAAGGAAACAATATTATATTAGTCGAAAATTCGTTTTTAGATTTCACTGACATTTTAATATTAATTAAGTAATGTTAGGGAGAGATAACAATTTTAAGGATAAGATAAGTAAATAAAACTATTTAAATGGTTTTCGTCTATAGTAATTATTATTTTATGTGTATATTATGTTTTGTCGAATTCTGTTATATATTGAGTTTAAAATTACATTTAAATAAATTATAATTCATAATTTTACACATTCTCGTCTATTCACCAAGAACATGATATGCATATTTACGTTAATAATTGTTTTTGAATAAATATTCACTGTTATTTTAAATAGTTAATACCTGTGTATGTCCTATACTAAACATGTTTAATAATTATTTCCCAACAGAATATCACAATAAGAAGGCTAGTAAACGATAACTACTGGGTTTGGGAAACAAGAGAGGTATTTAATGGCACAGCAGGTAGCCTAATATATATTTTTTTTTGGTCATTCTTAGATAATTTTTAATATTTATATTCGTATTTTATAATAGTACCGTCTACGTTATTTCATTTATATTTTATACTTATATTGTTGTACCAGAAGATTCTATCTCTATTGTCAACTATTTAGTACATAAATTAGTTATTAAAATATCGTCGACTATCAATACATCGTTGGATATACTTATATATGATATATTATATATTGATATACCTAATGTAATGAATTGGAATTCCTAGACTTCTAGGTTTAGCGTTATTTGCTTTAGATAGAATTTCTAAATGACGTTGGTCGTTGATGACGAACTAGGGATGTACAATAAATTTTAATTTTATTTATTTAGGTACCTATATATATTTACATATAGTTAGAAATAATATTAATAGTTAGTACTAATATATAATTTTACCTTAAACATACATATATATGTATATATATATATATATATATATATATATACTTGTCCTGATTGAAACCCAATTTGATTTTTCAATCGTGTTTTATATATTATATATTTTAGTGGAAGTCTATAGCGCGTAGAAAATCAATATATAGTAATTTGTATTTTAAGTACATAATATTGTAGAAATAAAATAAAATCTTACATTCATTTAAATTTAGTCTAATAGAGTATATTATTATGTTGTTAGTATTGTTTTATTTCGCTGTTTACAAATATAATATAACTAGCTGGTGTGCAATTTTTAATGGCGATTTTGAACATCGTATCTACATATTTTTTACCGTTAAAATGTTTTTTTGTTAATACGTTATACGGAAAGTAAGTTTAATATGATTACAGACTAAAGTGGCACATTTACTCGGTGTGGTCGGCACTGACGTTCCCGAAGCAGACTTACGAGAAGCTATGTCACCTCACGTCGTAAGTAAAATATCCAGGGTACAGACTGCCGGCAAAAGTTTGAATGATCAACGAGTAGGACCGATCATACTCGCAGAAGAATCAAGGAATTTTGAAAATGAGTTGGTTTGAATCTGTTTTCATTCTAAACTTTGTTTTGTTATTTGAATGTACGCGCGGAAACATTGAAATTTTGAATGGCCATAATGAGTAGAATTGATCATATTTTGAAAATGCGTTTGTTTGGTTCTATTTTAGTTTGAAATTTTGTTGTATGATTCCACTTTACATTGCATTATGACAGCATTGACAGCTGTTTACAAAATAGATAACCATTTATGGTTTCGTCCCACGATAGCGGTAGGAAAATGTAAAAATACAAGAGTACAAGTTTAGCGCAACCATCTCCTCCGCGGAGTCTCTGTTAGCCTAAAAAATGTACAACATGTGTGGACGACCGATCTTGAATAATAATATATTATATTATAATATACATTATAGTATTATAGGTACTATATATTATAGTATATAGTAGGGGTTGGTTACTTTTAGTGCTCTTATTTTTACTATGTTAACAGTTTTGAAATCTAAATAAGTCTCCTTCGAATCGATTGGAGTAATTTTTTATTTTAGTAATTTTTCAATGGTGAATAATTAAATAATTGTTTTAAACGTAAAAGATATGCTCCAATCCAATCAATGATAAAGCTGTTGATGAATTCAAATATTTAAAAATGTTCAAGATCAAACTATTAATAGTCAGTGCTCGAATTGGCAAAATAAAAGTAGCGGGGCTCTATTTACTTTTAAGAAAAAGATTGTCCCCATCAATTTTTATACCTTGTTGTACCGTGGGGGACTATGTCCTCACACCTTCCCCCACATTCATCTTTCATTATATAAAACTATATTTTAGTTTTAAAATAGATTACATTACATTTAATAAATAATCAAATGTCTTCTTCTTCTTCTTCTTCTTCTCCTTCGCCTTCTCTCCCAACTATTTGGGGTCGGCCAAATAAATAATCAAATGTATTTATTTAAATAGTTCCATAAATTATGGTAAGTAGGTAAGTACCTATGTTGTTTTTCATCTTTTAATTTAATTCTCTTTGGACCACAAATTTCTTCTGCATCTCTCTTTAACTGAAAATAGTAGAGGTACCCTAAAATTTCTGAAAAATTAGGTAAGGTACTCTGTCCCCCCGCGTCTTCCTTCAATTCGAGTTCTGTTAATAGTACCTAACCGAATTGTTGTCGGTCGTAAAGCAATTTTTCGTTCATAAATTGGATTTATGAACGTTTCGTCCCGCTCCGGCTTAATTGAATTGAGCATGCGGTACGTGCAGTATGTCATTGCTCAATTGCTGTATTATTTATTATACACACTAATAAAACAATTTAGTTTTGGAAATATACCTATGCATAGCCATTTAAAAAATGACGCGTTTGTGAGAGCCTTGATTCGAAAATGTTTCGAAGCCAATGTTTTAAATCAAACTTTTGCCGTGTACACATATAATTCATAATTTTGCCATACAAATGTATATGCAATGTGTCTAATTAATTGCGCTATACTTTTCAGTTGGGTGTCAACAATTATGCATTTATCGTTACTAATAACGGTTTTATAGTGACGCATCCAGATCTCAGACCCGTAGTAAGTAAAATTTAACTGTCTAGGTTAAAACATTAAAATATCACTAGGCAAATATATATAATGGAAAAACGCAAACATTCATTTAAATAAATATCTATTCATTACATTTATAGGACTATAAATGTGTTTATTAAGTTTTTGCTAAAAATTATTTTTACTCTTAATTAAATAAATTCAATTATTTTTACTAAAAATCTCTTAGCATTTACAGTATACGTATTTGTTGTACGTCCTATACATACATTTTCATGCATACACGAAAACATTTTGTTTATCTACTTTAATAATAATATTAACCTATTTTATTTAGTTAAATTATATAGGTTTTTTAATAACTACATATTTCGCATTATTTGTATTTGGACTCCATGATTGAGTTAATTCATATAGGTAAATATTTAATATAAATTGTATATTATATAATATATAATATAAATATATATATATATATATATTAATATTTATTTTATATGATAAAATTTGTCTGTCCAACGACGTAGAGAGCATTTTTTATTTAATTTTTTATAAATTATTGATTGGTATTATGTGTAACGACCCACATTATTATATATTTTCTGTTTTTAGTTTATAATCATCGACTAATAAATAAATTAATAAATTAAATGAAAATATTTCTTACTTTGAATATGCATATAGACATAAACAATAAACACGTTTATAAATGGTAGAATTGAACTTTTTTTTTAATATTTGTATATATATAAATAACAATTATTGTAGTTACAAAAATTAATATAATTTTAGTTTGAAGGTATTTTAAAGCCGAATTATAATAGTATTGACGTGTCAGAAGTGGAACTCGATGATTCCGACCATAGTGCCAGGCAGTTCGATGAACGCATACTTAAGGTTAGTACATTATGATGGATATAAGGATTACTTGCTATATCAACTCTTGTAAGGATAACCGTAACCACGATATCCCAGGTAACTGTATGGTCCGTACGGGAAATATCTGGGATAATATGTATTCATCATGGGAAATGGATACATCATCAAAGGACTCTGGTAGTATGGTTGATCGGTATTCATACCGTTCAACAAGTCTGATGTTACCGGTACGTTTTGGGACACTTGACGGATTTTAGGTTTCCGACTTGTATTTAATTTATCGTATTTAACAACAGTTTCATTTTCATGGGCGATTGTGGTATTGCTGTTTTTTCGAAGTGCTGCGTTTGTTTCGTTTTGTGGTATAATGACTTTGTCGGTGAGAATAATTATTGGATCCTCTGCCTTAGGATCGGTTTTTGTGATTTTGCCATTGATGAGAGAAGAAGTAGTTACGGCTAAAAAAATTACCTGCAATATACATAATATGTTTAAACAATAATACATTTTCACACCTAGAATAATAATAATAACTAGGCACTTAATATTTTTTTCATTCTATATAATATAAACCTTATAAACAAAAATCGCACAGTAAATTTTACACGAATAGGTTTTATGTTCGTGAAGTTGGCAGAGCAAAGTCATCATAGTTCATCCATTGTTGGATGATTTCTAAAATTTGTTGGACAATGTTTTTTTAATTATTACATTTTTATGAAATGCTCTGCTAACTTCACGCTAACAGAGCAACTTCTAAAAATAGCCGAAAAAACTATCAAACGATTTAGGTATGGATTTGTTGGTCATTGTTGAAGCTTTTTAAAAATTTGTTGGACTTTGTTTTATTTTATACACATTTCATAAAAATTAATAATTAAAAAAAATATTGTTCAACAAATTTGAGAAATCATCCAACAATGATCAACAAATTTTTTGGTTGGTTTTCAGTTTTCACATACAAATATTGACTTAATTTTGCCAATTTTACGAACATATAGATTTTGCGTTACTAAATCTATTTAGAATAGATTTACAGGTATGAAATGTCACTACAAAGTTCAAATAAATAATTTTACAATTTCATTCTAAACTTTAATATTATAATATAATGGTCAACGTTGTTTTTAAACAGTATATGAAACGAGATGATAATTTCAAATATTATATAAATAACACGTATTTTTAAAATTTCTACCCCCCTAGTCTCCCCTAAATACATCACTGATTATCTCTACATCTGTAAATGTATATTGGTATTTCCTTTTTTTTTTTTGAGAGAGAGAGAGAGAGAGATAGAAAGATTATTATTACAAATAATTAATAAATTATTATTGCAATTCCTTGGTATACAGAAATATAAATTTAAAAAAAAAAACAAAGTTTACAGCAGGTCAGGTCACTAGGCCTTAATGTGATTTAGAGCGTCTGGAAAATTCCCATTTTCAGACGGACCCCTCTGTGCAGGCTAAATAATAATAATCGAAACAAAATTGGTTCCATGTTAAAATATCTTCGATCAAAAGTGTTTAATAAAAAAAAAAACTTATTATTATACACATAATCCAAAAAAATGTGCTATATAGTCTATATTGCATTATATTTATTATATATTACATTTTCTTTTTTCATTTAAATAAAAAAATATTTGAATTGTCATACATATTTTACTTACTATAGTTACTACTTACCAACTTATTATAACTAGGCTCTTAGAATGATCGAGTTAAATTATTGAAGTAGTTTGAATTAACCAATAAATTATACTACCTATATTTCGTAAAAAAATAACACATGAATTTGAATGAACTAGAACTTACAATTTTACTGTTGTTACTGTTATTGAAATAATTAATAATATCATTAAACGACTACATGAAGTTAATGATAATAATCAATTATAAATAATATAAATAATAAAAATATAATAATATATGAACTTCGTTCAGTTACATTCATATTAATTAGTTAATATTTCAAATTAACTTTTGAAGATTTGATTATACTTATATAAAATACTCATATAAAGTTAAAAATTATTAAGGATGTAGAAAAATGTGATTAGAACTAAATCAATATTTATAAGAAGCATATAATTTAAACTCCTGTAAAGTTATTTCACCCAATTTCACGAATATGAGAAAATATGTGCAAATATTTTTCAAGTACATACTTTGCAAGAGTTTTAAGTATATTTTTAGAATTTTCAAATCCATAGTTTCTTCCCAAAATAGAAAAACCAAAGTTGAGCTAACTTCATGTAGCCTATCCATAATAATATAGAACTTTAAAATTGGTACCACAATAACTTCTGACTCGTAAGAATTTGAAAGCCTCATTTTTTAAATTTACTAGTCAATAGCAATTTCAATATGCTCTTTTTTCTTATTCTTTTTCTATTATTACCCATCTTACTATCTACTACTATTTATAGTGTTCATCATTATTAGATTCCTACAAATAGTTACTATAGTTAAAAAACAATTATGTATTATTGTATGTAAATACCTAACTTTAAGGCTTTTGGAAATACTTCAGTTTTAAGGGGTTTTGCATACGCGATTTCATCAAAACTTTAGGAAAAATTAAAATCTCACAATTTAAAAACATATAAATAAATGTAAAAAGTAATTTTAAATTAGTCTTGTGTCGGTAATATTTTGTGTAATAATAAATAATTATTGTGAAGATCAAGAAGGTAGACAATATTAAAGATACTTACAACGTTCTGATTTTCATTCTAAAAATACATTAAGATTCTATTGGTTCATTAATAGAAAATGTTGGCAATATTTTTTTCGTATTATATTTTGTTTTCATATGACAAAAGTTTGCAAATTAGTGAATTTTAAAAAATGAAATCCTGTTCCAATATTTTCTATTATAGAACCTACCGAATTAAATTTTAATATATTTTCAGACTTTAAATCACAAAATTCTAAATAGCCTTAATTTTGTCAGGCTTTTAGGTCTAAATCTATGAAATAATACATCGTTTTCATCAACCGTGCTTATAGATACAGTTTAAACGTTTATTATTTAATACAAATTATCAACTTTAAATTAATTTAAATAATATGTAAATATTTTTCTGAAATTTAAAATAGGGGTTGCCATTTAAAAATAAAGTTGATACTTAATTAATCAGGGCAATTACATCGGAAAGGATGAAAATAATAAGATTAATAAAATATTTATAAGTATAGTAATATAAAAAGTTTTTAAAATAAAAATTTTCAAAATGTAAACACTTTCCCGAAAAATGAGTGTTTTATGTTATAAGTGTCACCTTTACCCTTGTATACCTATTGTCTATTGCTGTGTAATAACAAAAAAATACATAATATTTAATTTGAAGACTATAATCATTATAAATTATAAATTATAAATTATAATTATTATAAATAGGTAATATTTTAATGGTTTAAGACTTAACTCTATTTATATACTTGCTATTTAGTATTTACCCAATAAGACGTAAAAACTATACTAAATAATATTATGCATTATAAAATTTAAAAAGTGTTTACGAATAATATTACTTACAATAATCCACATTATCGTTGGGTTCTTAAATGCTGGTATTTTTTTGTAGATACACATAAACCGAGCTAGTTGACAACTCGAGCATAAATTATATATTTTTAAACTGTTACCCGTCTTATATACCTAATATTGTCGGGTTTGAAATACTTCCACAGTTCATCATTATCACGGTCACTAGATATCGACTGTATAATATCAATTTAAATAGCATAAATAATCGTTTAATCAATAAGGTTTTTGTCTATAAGTCGCATTGTTGTCACGCACCCAAAAACTCAATGTTTCGCCTATTGTTTATTTTACAGCTTCGTGGTGACCTCATCAATCAAACAACCGGCGATAAAGAGATTTCCGTGAAATATCATTACGATGATCTAGTAAATATTATATTAATTTATTAATTAAATTTAAGAAAAAAAAAAAAAATCATAATCGTACTCTACAATCTTTTGTTTTATAAAAAAAATTTGTATAGTTAAAATTCAAGTTGTGTTGTATATGTTAACAGGGGTGGATCCACGGCCGATGGGGGAAAATTCCCTTCCCTAGAAAAAACTAATGAGAGGTTTTTATTCCAAAGAATTGATCTTATTTTTTTTTTGCTTATTTTTATCAATTTTTGAAACTGATTCCCCCCACTCCTCAAAATAAATCGACTCCTAGATCCACCACTGTATTACGGGTAAGGTACAAAAACGCCTTAAATATGTACATTATCCAATCAATGTATACATTAGCCGGTGTGCTGTAGATAAAGTATTCTTATTATTACCATATAATCGTAAACTGACAATGTCGGTACAACACGACCAACGCACCAAATAATACTTAAAATGATTCAATTATACAGATTCATTCTAGCAGTAAAAACCAAATCATACTAATACCAAAGAATAAAAATAAAAAATAATTTATCAGATTACTATTAAATTATTGGACAACTGTAATAAATATTCGTAAAATTGTATGTAAATAAACACTGCTTCTTGTGTTATATTTTTATTTTTTGATTTCAGCATTCATGCGGTCGTGTTTTCCACCATGTCCAATACTCAAATATACTTCGTGTAGCACATCATAAATATTTTATATTTTCTATCTTAACTCATAATAATAATAATATAAAGTAATAATGTATACCTAATAGTACAAAATGTTTGTATTACCTACCAATAACGACAATGGAAGCGAGGTCGTACCTTTTCAAAATTTGATATGTCCCGTTACTCTTTTTCCCAATTAATCTCATATTTTTAATTTCCGAAGCTATTTCGTTATACTTATCTAACGATAAATATACTGAGTTATGATTTTTTTTCATTGAATAATTTATAAAAAAAAACTCGTACAATTTTTAGCGTGAAGTAATTTTAAAGACGTATAATATGTACGACGCGTCTATTAAGATGGACTCGAGGCTATACTAAATATTAATGCGTGCTTTTCATCAAAAACAATAAATTAGGTATCTACAATCGTAATTTTATCAAAGTATGCACTTTACATACACGTACAAATTACTCGAGTAATATTAAATGTCATTTACAAAATAAACGTTTTATAAATAATATTTTTACTTTATCCAATAGGTATGAGCAGTATAGTGTTCACCTTACCCGGATAATTATATATTATCGACTTTCGTACTTTTTACCCGTAACATATATATTACAAAATATGCTTTATTTATTATTGTTTTATCAAATTAAGCAAGTATTTGATTCTATAAATTAAAAAAAAAAAATCATTATGACATGATATTATTTATATTTGATTATTTATTTTAGTCAAGGCTTGAAAAAGTTTTTAACATTTCGGGATTCTATTCCTTCTGAAATATCTACCTAAAATTTACTCAATGGAATTTACATTTTTGTTTTTTTTTTTTATATATATATAATAAAACGAATTTTTATTTCTAATTAAATTTAATTTATATTGTTTTATATCATTTTGTTTTTGACTAAATTATTTTAGGATTTTCTCATTTATTGAATTCATTGTATTTTCATTTGGAATTTTTCATTTTTGAGTACATTTTCATTGTACTTATCTCATAAAACTATAAAAATATTAAAATGTATATAAATTTGTATACATCATATCACAGCTACATTTCAGTAGGTATATTATAATAATTAAGACTGAATAAGTTAACGATTTTTTTAATTCGTTAATTGAAGTCCATCTATAAAAAATCAATAATCAAAATTATATAAGTAAAAATTAGCTATTGACTAAAATTAATAAGATTTATTATTCATAAATGATGCGAAACATTGGAACATGTATACTATATTATAATTATATTTTAAGAGACGTGCGACTACATCAGACAGACATTATTATTATACGGTTGTCGAGGGAACTCCGTTTACAGTAGTGGTGGCTTTACAAGAAAAATTATTTGGGTACAGAGTAAAAATTCCTGAACGATTTCAAAATCTCAATACAACGAGTAATTTATAATGAAAATAATAATGAAAAGGGTAAAAATTTATACTGACAATTTAATTTTCCTAGGAGCATCCCTTATGGATTATTTCAAAGATGACGAATGGAGAATTCACCCAGATTGGTAAGTTTTGTTAATTTTTGTAACCTATACCTATATTTACAAATCGAATAGAAGTGATATGTTATGTAATTTGTGAAATATGTTATATATATATAAGGCTGTATTGTCGATTCGAATATGGTCACATGTCGTTTTCCAGTCGAGAAGAGGAACTTAAACATTTTTTAAACAGAATCAGCCAAAAAAATAACAGTTGGAATAAGTGGCCACCTCCAAGATTTTACAGCGAATCATACTACTGTAAGTATATTGATCTTTAAAAAATAAAATAATTCAAATGTTTATTAATCCAATGTTCAACGATGCTATATAACATACATAATATATCAGCTTTATAAATATCTATCGTTTACGAGCTGTAGGCTGAGTAATGATTTATTTTCGCAGCAAACGGGACAAAAAAGCCCGAAGAAAAATTCGATTGCAAATGCTATTGTGAGTTTAGTGTTAATCTTATTGCATGACCGAGCTTGATCGCTGTGTTTTGTGCAAGTTAAAGACGTGGGAAAATAATAATTTTGTTTATTTTAGAGTCGTTAAATTGCAATATAAAAATGTAATTTTTATTACATACAGTTGATTTTGAATCCTATTATTTCTTACAATAATTAGGTTAGGTATATGTTATTGAAAATAATATAATATTTTTTTTTTGGATTTTGTATGATGTGAAATTAGAATTATGAATTAAAATAATATACTATGTAAATGTAATGTTTATTTGTTTTAGAATAATTTCATTATAATATATAGATTATAGATAGTACCTATAGGCTATATTATTATAGATAATATAATATTAAGGCGCCTGAATACTAAACCTATTATGTATGAAATACTCCAGAGATAGCGTTGTGTTTTATATTTTTATTTTATTTGAAAACACTTAATAACTTGTGGATAACATTATTTTTTATTTTAAAGATTAGTGACTTTTACATAAAATTATAATATTATAATTTATAACATTTTTATTTTCTAGTTTTATGTGCTGATGATTGAAATACATTTTTTTTATAAATAATTCCATAATAGCTAGTCTATAAATTTAACAATAATTATATTTAATTGTTATATATCATCAACACCGCAGGTATTACACAATATTAAAATTCATGGTAAATTTAATTTTAAAATATAAAATTATAGATCTTTAATCAGTCATTTTTGCGTACAAAGAAATTATGTAATCCCATGAAAAATTGTACTGCCTTTAATTTTGTCTTAGTACAGTTTGGTCATCATTTCAATGATTAGCGAGTTATAAGCAAAAACATCAATAGAAATACGTACATCTTTTTTTGAGGAGCGGGACGATGGGAGTCCAGGCACAAGGGGTAGACGTCAAAATATTTTGTATGTTCATTAGTAATGTATAAAATTCCGGTTTCAGTGAATTCTTTTCAATATACCTAACGAAATATAATAATACCTAACCTAATATACGAAACTTGCTTTTGAAACATTTGTAAATTATTATTATTCTGTGGTATAGGCCTAGTGTATACCACGGTCCGCCTCAATTATTTGATACGTCCTTGTTTACACCGTACGTATTATTATTCTGTTATTATCACAGACTAAGATAGTAAGGGCTGGAATCGGAGACATTATCGGCGGACCTCAATAGTTGTTTTGAGTGGTACAAGTATGGTTTATAGTGCCATCTATGTGGAAATACAAAATACTAATAATAACACAGATGATGTCATAGAATAAGTAAAAAAAAATAAAAAGTAAAAAAATACACGATGTTTTAAACCTTATAAGTCATAACTCATAATACATAATATTTGTATTTTGGCTCCAATTATTCAAAATAAATATTAGTAACATTATTATTTACTTGGAGCTCTCTTACCCCTAGTTGTACCGCTCAAGGCTGGGTAGGTGAAGGTGCGAAACATTTGAGGAACATTCCTCTACTATCCCCTTACCATGTGGATACCAGTCCATACTATCTTAGTCGGTGGTTATTACCAAAATATGTGCAATCGGCCGATAAGTGGTGATGATTGTGTCATAGATCACCTAAAATAAACAAATTAAACATAACCTTGAAATAAATAATTTTCGTGTTTGGCCCACGTCGAATTTGGTCCGATACGCCTTGCTCGAGCGTATCAGACTATATTGAATATGCGCTCCTGTTTACATCGAAAACTTAATGCGGATCAAACTCTTAGTACGCGTATCAAGTGGACGGTGTAAACTATAGTTTAGCTATATGTTAGCGCTACTCTTCACGGCAGTGCTTTTTTTTAATTTTTCCTATTATTTCTATATCTAAAAGTCTCGAAAGCGGGATAAAACTGTGCGACTTTGAATAGTCGGATTTCAATAATTCTGAAAACTGTTTTGAATTGGTCAGCCTGTCTCTCCTAGAGATCGACCAAGGCAATAAAAAAAAAAAAGTTCGATCGATCTCTAGTAGACAAATCGATGAGTTCAGAACAGTTTTCAGAATTAAAATCCTCGCAATTTTATCCCGCTTTTAGGTCGATTCTTGCACCGGTGTCGAGACCCCTTAATGATTTTACATTGAATATAAATATAATATTATATTGTGTTGTATCATGGGAATGCGAAGACATAAAACGTTACGTCGTTTTATACGTACGTATTTGGCTTATTTAAATGTTTGACGATACTATTTTATGTCTCTTCTAACCGCTTCTCGGGGTTTCATCGATTCGATTCCGCCAGACCTTTATTGTTTTAGGGAAAAGGTATATCGATCCCGCCGCCTACTTTTTTTTACATGTAATTTTTCATCCGTACCACACACTACATTTTTAAACACCGGTAAATCACGATTGCGAACAGTGTATACCTTTTGTTTTGAGAACGCGATGGCGTACCATTTTTTTGTGCGATTTTACTATTCATTAATATCGATTTTTTTCCTACTTCTAAACCGTATTTAATTTGCAATATTACTTACTTGAGACGTGGTGGTCCGAGTGAGTCGAACATACCTGGGTATTAATATATATCGTGGACGTTTTTCGAAGCAAAATTACCAAAAATTCACGGTTGGTCGTCGAGCACGGTATATAATAATTATATACCGTAGTTACGAGCTATTGTTGGTGGTGTAAATTGTAATAGGAGTTTTAATAAAAAAATAAAATATACATGCAAAATAATTGTCCAAAACATATTACGATATACGCCGATACCATAAATATTATACCAGTTTATTTTTTTTTCTAATCGGTAATATTTAATTTAAAAAATATAGATACACTCATTAGACGTGTCTGGCTAGCAATCATTTCTGTGTAGAACAGGATATTGATCTTTACAAAACCTTAGATATCACCTTCTGACCAATTACCAAACGTTGCGAATACCGATATACTGACATTCCTATTACTCAAGAAAACGAACTTCTCCCGCCACCCATTTTTATACTTGGGGTTTTGGAATTTATAGACGTTAGTAAATAAATAATAAACTTAATCAAACCTTTTGATTTACATAATTTTAAATTCTATAAAATATTTAAAAATAAATTAATAAAATAACGGTTATACATCCTTTTATTTCCCAAACATGCTCAGGTTTGGGAGTCGAAGATGGTTTTGATAGCTACGACAAGCACATAGGTGGCATTTGGAGGGGGGGCATGAGGGTGCAATGCACCCACGAGAATTATTTTGAGGGGGCAGAAGTATCATTTTGCATCCACAGACAACAGACAAAAATAATTAAGTAAATCATCTATTATGTGTTGCTATATAACAAACTCGTACCCCAGAACACATCCAAAAAGGCACAAGCCAAGGAATTAACGTGGCCCGCATTTGGGCCGAAACAATATAAATCCACCAATAACGCCCTAAACCACTCAACAATATTACCATATCATAATAAACATTATATTCTATTTTATTTTATTTTATATGTATTAGGTCCTTAGTGTAATATTATTTTACCTTATTTATTAATATGTAATGTTTATTAAATGTTATTTTTTATTTTATTTGTTTTATTTATGTTATACTAATACTATCATTATTATTATTACTGTTATACTATGAGCCTGACACGAATA
>JAIPRL010000526.1:33772-132054 GCA_025469235.1 Pemphigus obesinymphae
CTATCATTATTATTATTACTGTTATACTATGAGCCTGACACGAATAAAAAAAAAAAAAAAAAACAAACAAACTCGTAAATAGGGTATTTTAGAGCACTAAGTGTGCACTATGCTGCACGAAATTTATAATAAATGCATTTCAAATTTTCATAGTATGTTGTTAAAAATAACATTTAATATAAGAATTATTGGACAGAATGCCAAATTTTACCGATAATAATTGATAAACCACTTTAATACCATAGAATTCTATAATGTTAATACTTTACTTATTATTCCTTGAAATGTATATTGTATGTAGTAGGTTTATGAATCATGAGAATTTTTGCACCCTCATTAGTTTTTACCAAGTGCTGCCTATGGACAAGCATAGATACAAAATTGTTGGACGGGTTTGGTAATTATAACCGGCTTACACCAAAGACCAGACGCCACCTGCAGCGAGATAAATCTCGTTGCCTACCTCATTTGCTACCTGGGAGTCGAACCGGGGCCCTCGAGCGCTGAAACACGTGTTTCAACCACTTATAATGTATGAAAATAAATTACATTCGATTTTATGTTGTTTGTAAGCTGTTGGAGAAAGTTTGACAAAAATGAGTAATTAATTTTATTGTCAATCAGAGTATTCGGAAGGCATATATTATTTAAGGATATACAAGTAGATATATTATTTACATTTTCTGAGAGTAAATCATGTAGTTTGTCTAAGTCTTTCGCGTGGGAGGTTTATATTTGGATATAAGTTTGTTGATTGGTTATGTCCTATTTTTGAATACAATTCAATAAAACTACTCGTATTTACTGAAATTTCAAAGGAAATAGCTGAGGGTAGTTTAATTTTTCATAATTAGATATTGACTAAATTATAAGTCAATTTGTCAGTTTTACCATCTTATATATTTATCACGAAAACAGTAATAAATCATTTATGATAATTTCAATTAAAACTGACAATACACTTTTTATTGTTCGATATTGATTAAATTTGTCGGGCGTAACCTTCATATTACACGAAGGTTACACTCAAATTATATAACCGTTTTTTGTTTTACATATTTATTATTTTATAAAACAAATATACTGCCATAAAATTATTTCATATTCATCATTATTAAATTGTCAAAAAATGTTTGTATTCATAAAAACTTGTATCCGAAATAAAAACTGATCCCAGATGAATCGTAATAGTACAACGACTTAAATGAAAAACCTAAAATAATTTTATCTATGATGTAGGAAGGTATAGTAAATTTAAACTTACCTGTATTCATCTTGGTTCTTGAGTATTATTTTTTTTTAATATAAGTACGTAATATTATAATTTATTTCTACAAGTTGTATAATTTTAAAACGGGACACAGATGATAATATTATAATTATGATTGTACGAAAGAGATCATTCAATTAAAAATTGAAATTTCAAGTTGTTTATAGCAAAAATTAAAATTAAAATACTTATCTACTAAAAACTACATAGGTATATTTGTTTAAGATTCAGATGAGATGAGTTTTTATTTCAAATACAAGTTTTTATCAATACAAACATTTTTTAATAATTTATTAATGATGTACCTATACAGAATATTTTTATGATAGTATTTTTATTTTATAAAATATACCAATACACCCACATAAAAAGACTGTTAAATAATTTTAGTGTATTATTCTACATTATTTTTCAACATAATATTTTCTTATTATTTATTTTATTACGCAACTTATAAACTAAAGAAGTCCTAAAATAATTTTAAATTTTGAACAATTAGGTTGATATGTAATTATTTTTGAATATTATAATATATTTTTTGGCGTATTTCGACATTTATATGGATGGGTTATTCATAATACTATAAGAGTATACTTTTTATAATATTTATAATTTTAGTTTTAACTTTTAAAGACGATATTTTAACTGTGTGTTCTATTTGACTTCTATATATATATTATACATATTTATTCTTACTATATTTAATAAATTTCAAAAATGTTTACTCATAATTATTTTCATGAATACTAAAATACGTGTAGATAAGATAAAATAAAATACAATATACTTTTTCAAACATAATTTTTAGAATGACTTCTTATGATTTATTCTGATTACACTTTATTTTAAAATGTACAATTATACCTACAATGATTATGCAATCGAGTCGCGATAATTCGAAGTTGAAGGGAGATAAAATGTCACTTCGACAGGTATATGTATTATTCGAGATGCCTACGTAATTCAAATTTATCAAAAATAAGTCAAACTTATAATATAACTTATAATAAAAATTTAAAGTTAAGTTACATAAAGAAATACAATTTAAAAAGTTGTATTGAATACATGTATGTAAATTATGCAACAATATGTAATAAAATTGCATTCTAAACAAATTACGATAAAAAATGTTATGATAAATATATAGGTAAATAAATAATATAAAAATTTAAAAAGACACAGTAATATTATACCGCAGAAAAATATTTGGTTATTAATTCTTGATATTTTGGTCGTTTATTCAAAAAATATCTTAATACATTTTTTGTCTATTGTTTAGAGTATAGAAGTAGGTATTATCGCGACTTCGACAGATTTAACAAATCGCCCAACAGTTTGTAATGATGACATTGCTTGATTCGCTGTAATAATATTTAAAGTTTTTCTTTGGGCCTTAAAATTTTCATAGCATTCAGAATCACTAACTACTATTTGATATATTTATACCTATGGTTTCATTATCAGTTGAACAATCCACTGACTCAAATCTTATCATTGATTGTAGTATGCGATTGAAATGTAGTTTGTTGATCGATATTAAGTTTATTTGCTACATTTGCCAATCATGTCTACCGACCACCATCATACACTTCGACTAAGTTATTTACACAATTATATATATATATTCGAGTAAACTAATAGTAAGCGACTTATAATACGTTTATTGGTACTAATAATACGTTAAGTGTTACGAGAATTTCAAGAGGCATAAAAAAAAAAAAAATATTCAAGTTGTCTGAGTTATCGTGACTCGACTGTATAACATTGACTTACACCAATGGCAATAGGTGAACAAAATGAAACGGATTCATATTAAAACATCGAAACAATCGTAACTGTATCACAATGAACTTGATTTTCTGTTAGATACACATTTTTAAATAATCATTAGATATTCAATAATTTTAATTTGTGACAATATTAAGTAATACTATATTTATATATAAATAAATATATACAATAAATAATGTTGTTCAGCTTTATATCTAAGTACGTAAATATTACACAAAAGTATAAAATTAGTCACTGTAAACCGCAGCTTATTTGTACGATTTGTACTACTTACTATACTACTTCTTGGTATTTGCGTACTATTGCTATTTCTATTATAATTTTGCTTGCATAATGTTTGCTTAAAGTATAATAATAATATTATAAATTTTACGGGCAATATGGAATATTGGGCAATGCGATCCTGTCCGGGTAATGTGAACCGCAAATAAAACAGTTTATTTACAAGATTTATTTATTTTAACAGTGTGAAATGTGTGATGTATAATATACGTGTATTATATGTTAATTTAATAGTCATTTCAAATTTTTAATATAAAAAACTTACAAAATACAGGCTTATTATATGATAAACATGCTTGAAACATGGCTTCAAGACGGTAAAACAAAACAACGGAGCAAATGATTGAGATTCATACAATTTCTGAAAAATCGTGCATATTACCATGGCACGAAACATTCACCATAAGAAGCAATGTTTAGTACACAGTACACCACCTGAAATCGGTTTGAAATCTTCTTGACTTCTTGTAATTCTAAATATCATTTCAAATTTAATAACCGAAGAAGAACTTAAAGCAGCCTTAAAGTCAATATACGAGTCCTTCAGTGGCGACGTGGCATAGCTACAAGTCAAAGTGCCCTGGTGCCCTTTAAAATAAGATACGAAACTAGGTACCTAGGATTAGATAAAGTGGGGATATAATAATAGCTAAGCAATTTAAGTAGTTGCCCTTTCGTAGGGTGACCAGATATCACTAAAACAAAAAGAGGACATTTTTAAAACGCATAATGAGCGTAACTTGATCAGTTGATCAGTTCTTGTGGGAGTAAGAACATTGGTGAAAATTTCATGTAAGGAAGAGGTTCAACCGAAATTAAAAATTAAGGAGACATTGCTTTCTTTAAGTTTTGATAGAAGAGTTAGGTGAAAACTAATTCTCCTATTTTATTACGCCTATATTTGATAATATATAGGTAATATGTAATTTTTATGAATTCATATTATCCAAAGGACTAATTGACTATTTCTAATAACTAAAATATATATACATATGTATTTATATATAAATACATCTGAATTTTATGTGAAATATAAATTTATTATAATTATATTATAAATTATTATTGAATTATTATAAATCTGAAGAGAAAAACATTTAGTAATTTCCTTTATTATATATTTATTCACTCATTATTGCACATATGAATAGATAGTTACATTTATTTAATTTATTAAAAGTATCTATGTACTTGCTAAAAATTTAAATACCGTATTATACACTATATTTATCTCTATTTATTATATTTAAATTAAAAGTAAAAAATAATAATATTGTCTGTAAGAATAACAATTAAAAATATCGGTTCTTAGGTATACAATATGAAAAATAATAGATATGTATTTTTTTTATATTTATAATTTTTATTTAGAACTAAGAATGTCAATATTTGTCAGAATTTGATATATTTTTTAAAATGTTTTTTTTTCATTTTTTAAGTATTTAAAAAATTCAAAACGTTTTTTAAAATTAGGTATATTGTACCATCATAATACCTTTTACATTATCTAATAATAAACGATTACGTTCATTGGTCTACTGACTGTTTATGAGAGAGAATACTCTCTCAGTACTAGCGTTGTGGCCTGGAATTGCAAAAAAAAAAAAAAAAAAACTGTGCAATTTTCAAAATTTCAGAAAATGTAGTCATACAAAATTATTAGCAAAAAAGAATGTTAAAAATTTTTTTGGTGGTTTTTCCAAAAAGTATTCTTCATTTTGAATTTCTAAAAATCATAGTAATAAATAAAAGAGCAAAATACAAATTTGATCGTGTTATCATAACAATATTATATTTTGATATTTAAATTTGGGCGGATATTCTATGATGTATACTTATCAGATTACCGTAATAACTAGATACCAGATTTGTATTGAGCAGTTACCACAGTTAACTTGAAAGTTATCTGTGATAAATCTATTCATGCTAACAATTATTAATGCAAATAATTAATAATAATAATTATCAAACTTAAACACTAAATCTGAAAAAGAGGACATTTTAAACCTAACCCGGACAGACGAGGACGCCCATAAAAAAGAGGACGAATGCTCCTTAAAGAGGACGTCTGGTCACTCTACCCTTTCGGTAACTACGCCACTGAAGTTCTCTGTAATGACGAAGAAGAAAATGTAGAAATATTACACGGAGTAGATAACGAAGATAATGACAATTTTCTTTTTGAAAAATTCTTAAAAATCTTATAAACAAACTGTTAAAATAACTTGATTTATTTGCGGTTCACAATGCCCGTAACATATACATTATACATAATATGTATTATATTATATAAGACATACTTATGAATATTTTAATCGGTCATAAAATATATTTTTGTTCTTTCAATGATTAAAACTAGCAAAAAAAGCATGACTTAGAAGAAATAACTATCTAATTGAATCCTACACAACATAGCATAGGCACTAATTATACTATTAATTGTTATTATTTTTAGGTGATAAAGATCTTATGCTTAGTTTGATCTATGATGCTAATATAACAAAAGGTATATTTACCGACGCCAAAAACGATACAGAAAAGAAAAAAAAGTAAGACATTTTAGACGTAATTTATGCTATAGAATTTTAGTTTGATTTTTTATTCACAAATTATGTACATCGCACAATATAGTTAAAATATATTCACAAATATTATTTAAAAACGTGTACACGTATATATTATATAATAACTTATATTTAGAGATTTTCAAGCATTTATAATCGAATAATTCGTTAAAAAATAATATATTTTCACAACTTTAAGTGTATATATTAGTAGTACATACCCTAGTTGGTATTAAAATATTTTGAATTAAATATAATTTAAATATTTAGTTCAAAATAATATGTAATACTAACTATTGTCGGCAATAAAATCAACGTCGAAAAACCGTCAGTATGGCAAATAAGGCCCTAAATTCTAACTATTTATAATTATTATCCATAAAAAAGTTGTGATATTATATTTTCTATATTACATGCAAGTATTATATACTATATATATATATTAGTTTTGAGTTTAATTTAAAAAAAAATCACAATTCACGCACTATTCACACGCTGGTTTTATATTCACATTTTGATTATTTTTCACGATAACACATTGCACTATTTTGTCTTACTGTAGTCCAGCAGCGGTCTTGATGAGTTTGTTACCGAGGTAAAGTATTCGCGGTATTATACGCCACTGTAAAATGAATACAATTTGAAATATTTTACTATTTCTGTATGTGCTTTTAGAACTGAATTCGAAAAGAGATTTGGAGTGACATTGGCTTTCGTCGCTACCCACAGCGGTCTGACTCGGTGGACCAATTTCAATAACCAAGCAAACAAACAACCGTAAGATGAATTATTTATTATTTTTAATCATTCGTCGCAATTAATATTATTACAATTACATTCATTTATTACACTGCAAATATTTTATGTAGACATTTCATCGACGATAATGTTTATTCCATCGAAGAAGTTTGGTACAGAAGAGCCGTTGAATACAACATGATAAACGATGAAAGCTACGTGTATTCCGTACCGTTCGAAAACGGTAAGTTCATTTTTTCTCTACATTTTGAGAACGTAAATAAATCAAATCAAATTTAAATAGAAACTATTCGTATATATAAGAAATATTTGTATTTTACAGTAGGTACACGTTTATTGCGTTATACTTAAAATCTTTGAAATAATGTTATGATTTGTATACGGCATTTATGATATTCTAACTTACATATTATTGTGAAAGTATATTTTCTACAAAAATATTTCATTTCTATCACAACGCATAATCGATAATATTCAGAATAATTCATAAGTGTACAAGAAACTACTATTCTAAACTACTTCATCTCTTTCCATAGCTTTTACAGATCAAATATGCCTCCAATATGTCATGCCTTTTTCCTGTGGTTAATAAAAGTCAGTTTCAACCGTACACCATATTTATCTCAGGTATACTCTAGAGTCTAGATATTTTTCCACTTATGTTAACGGCGATTGCTTCTTTTATCATACCATTAGATGACCACATAATATGTTCAGTCCATTATATTCGTCTACTTCGTATAAACGCTTTTATATTGCAGTTTTGGTATACCTGGTATACTTCCCTGTTTATTATTATTCAGTATTCGGTATTCAGTAATTAGTAATTACCATTTACCATAACTGTGATTCATTTCAAAAATCGTTCACTTCTATTTATCTACCTTTGTTACCGGTCCACAGTGTTAGTTCGACTTTTACCACGACAAAAATCAATTTGCCAATAATTCTACTATTTTAATACAATATAACATTTTTTTTTAGATCAATTACATTATAAAATAGTAAAATTTTTTCATTATTTCGTAATTTCTGTTTTAAATTTTTTTGTTAATTGAAAAGTTAGATAAAACTATTATTAACTATTACATATCTCGGTCAGTAGTTTCCATTTATAAAATAAATAAAAACATTAAACTAAATAATATAGTATTCTACTAAAAGCAAGTATCTATTTATTGTGAACATGAGTTCTGTGAAGAAAATCGCTACCTACGTAATGATTATTTTTCTAATACCGCGATGCTCGGGCTTTTATTAGTATTGATTTAAACGCAATTGACAAAAAAAAAGCATTAATTTCATGACCAATAGATATTAATAAATAAGTATTTACTGGGTATAATTATCTTAATTTTGATATGATTTGTTTTATTTTTGCCGCGGTAAAGGTCTATTCCCTCCCACTGTGCGTGGCCCTATTTGGGATCCGTAGGATAGAACTGGCCGTAAATAGCTTCTAGATACCTTATAGACAGTATAGGTATGTCTTTGGTGTTTTAGATAAAAGCTTAGATTTGAATAATTTTTTCCATGCAGAATATCTTTTATTGTCAGCGGAAATTCTCAACTTAATTTCGTTCTGCATATTATTTAAACTATTTATATTAGTTCCTCGATACATGTACTGAGTTACTGTTCGGAAAGTGTATCTTTTGAGTTTTGACAATTAAATCGGACGCATTTCTTGTTTCTCTGGATTCCATCATGTACTAATTGGTTTTATCTTGATTAACTTCAACGGTTATTTACATCGCTCTGTTTATTATCTCGGCTGTTTTTACAGTCAATATTATTGACTATTACTATAACTATTATTCGTATAATGCAATCTGCATAAGCAAGTCAAGAGAATCTATCAATTATTTCCATGCCTTGGTGAATAGCCATGGTTCTGACTACATACAAATAATTTTCAGAAATCTTGAACTAATTAATTATTTAGTTAGGAGATAGGTACTTAAGTATTTATAAAAAACACATATCTTTCATTATATTTCAAAAATACAACTACCTATAACATAGTTTCAGTTATAAAATTAATATTTTGAAATACAATTTTACATGTAATGCAATATTAATTGTCATTTAAAAAATTTTGGTTTGTTTAAAAAAAAAAAAATTAGAAAACATTAAATCCACATTAGTAACAGCGAGTCAAGCAGTTTTCGTCACAAGTAAAGAAAATAAAAAGAAAGCTGCAGCTGCAGTGGTCGGTTATCAATTCAGACACTCGGCCCTACAAGAACTGTTTACAAACATAACCAGACAGGTGAATTTTGTGAAAATAATAAATATTAAATATTATGCATAATTTTCGCGTACCTATATTATAATTTATTTTTAATAATTACAATATAGTGTTACTCGGAAATTGGTTGTACGCCGGAAAAAGACACTTGTCAATCATTAGAACGTGATTGTTACATACTCGATAATAATGGCTACATAATAGCATCGGAAGATGACCGCGAAACTGGTCAGTTTTTCGGTAAAATAAAAGGGTCGATTATGAATATGTTGGTAAAAGAAAATATTTATAAAAAAATAACTATATATGACTATCAAGGAGTATGTTTTAAACCAGAAAATGAAGGCGATGCGAATAGTTCGTCGTTCTTGTATACTGTAAGCATTCGAATTTATTAATATCTAAATATTTAATACAGTTATTTTGTATTTATTAGTTATCATAAAATATAAATTATATTATAAGTAGATATAAATATACAATTAGAATAGGATCATAAAAAGTAGAACAAAAAGTAGCCATTCGCAGTAATACCTATTGTATTTTAGCGTGTGACCAAGTTTTTAGTTTATAGGGTAATTGTTTTTAGAATTATGTATTTGTGGATTTTTAAAATTTGTTAATTAATTTTTATAAAATCGAAATAATTATCCTTCACTGATTTCGCGGGATCAATAGGAAAAATTATATTTGACATATACAAATTAAAATCAAGTTTTGTATAACCTTTAGAAACATTACAGCTCGACCATTATACATACAATTATAGTACAATTATAGTAAATAAAAAGCAAGATTTGATGATGAAAGAATATAATAAGATATATTATTTTCTTAATCTTCATCAAGAGATCGAAAGTTAAGTAAAAGTTTAAAGTCCGCAGGAGAAGAATAGCTAAATTGAGAAATATGAGAAAATAAGATTTGTCTGTATTGAGATAAAAAATAGAGTAATTCAAGAGAATGTGACGACTATCACAATCAATTTGTTCAAATCGAGGAGGTAAAATTGAGAGATATCCGGAAGTAATACATTGTGACTAGATTGTAGGAGAAATAAATAATAATGTATCTGAGAAGGTCAAAATCAAGAAATTAGGGATAATTATCTGTACAATTTGGCAAAGGTTAAGGAAGGCTTAGGAAGATAACTGTATATTATTAGACTGTAAATAAAGTAGGTAAAATTGAAAGTGAGATATAATTAATATAATATTATTGTGATTGATAAAAAAAAGGCGTAGTATGAAATTCAACCAAGAAAGCAAAAGTTGACGGGTTCAAGTTGTAAGAAAAATAAATGTTGTAAGTTAAACTGATCTGTCTGTATAAAGACCAGAAGGAATTTAGTGTAATAAAATAAAATTACACGTAATTTGACGTTTTAGATAAATGTATAAAACAATTTGTTTTTCTTATCATAATATGTTGGCTATGTTTTTATGGTAGCACATACAATATAATTTTCATATAAGTATATCAAACTATCAACAGAGTTTTCGTATACCTATATTCGATAAAGACAAAAACTACAGAAAAACATTATTTGACGTCTTTACTGTTCAATGGGTTAAATTATTGGTCCATAATGCAAATTATGCGAAATATTGAATTTTATTCTGAGTTTTTGGATATGTCAAAGTTGTATTTATTTAAATATGTATTAATCACATAATATACCTATAGATATATAGATTATGCTATATTATGTTCGTGGTGTTAGGTGTAATACAGTTTTAACTTCTAATTCATTATGAATACCTACTGATCACTATGTCAAAAAAACCGATTCATCGTCACTTAGGGATATATAGTTTTTGTAAAAGTTTCTAAAACGGAAGTTGTACAAATGTTATTTCATTTCCTTTGATACGCTATTACCTAGTTGCATATATCAAAGTCAAGAAATTGGAATGGTTTAGACACGTAGGGAGAGCCGATAATCACAAATTAAAAAAAGCCCTAACTGAAACCGTACATAAGAAAAAACCACTACCTAGGTAGATCGCCAACGAGATGGAAAGATACAGTAAAGAAGGATATATGGACAGTAATGTATCAATTGGATTGGCACTCGACAGGGAAAAATGGAGAGGATTGTTTGTGACAGCTCAGATCTTACAAGCAAGGCCGTATTTAGATTTTATTTTCGGAGGGGGTTCAGAATATATTTTCTATTTTAGTAGGTATACATATTGAATTTATGTTTAGTCCATCATATAGCAATTTATCGATTTTGTAAGCAGATTTGAATTTATGAACAAATGAACATATAATCTACAAATTTATTACATTTAAACATATTTTAAAAAAATAAAAATATTTTAACACTTAATTTTTTAGAAAATTAACATTTACAATTTTTTTTACATTTTTCAATGTTTATATTCAATATTTTAATATTTATATTGAACTATTGACTAATATTTAATGATTTTCAATTTAATAAAACTATTTTAAGAAATAAATATTAAAAAAGTAAAACTTTTCTTCTGTAGTTTTCCAACCTACAGTTTTCAAAATATTTACGGTCTACGGACAACTCAATTAACGATGGACAAAAATAATTATTTTCGTCTGTATAAAACTTGTCACAGAGAACCTAATCGCCTTAAAAATTATATTTATAAAATTAAGATTACCTATTTTTGGCAAGTTTAAAAGTTAATGATTAAAAAAAAAATGTTTTGTTTTATTATCTTTGACGATGCTTTTTATAACAGTATCAATGTTTTTCCACATACTTACCTATATTAATTATTTCACGTATAATATGGTTGTTTTGACCAGTTTTACCGTTACGTTTAAATCACAATCTACATAGGTTAAGTTATATGTTTTTTAAATTGTTGTGATTCATTAACCGATCGGTTATGATTAAAAATATTGATATTGATTTTAAAAGTCACTAATTTACATAAAAAAAAGTATGAAATGTTGAAAAAATTTCGGAGGGGGTCCGGACCCTATAGACCCCCTCTCAGATACGGCCTTCTCTACAAGGACCGTTAAACTGATAAAAAAGAAGAAGAAGTTATGTGTACACAAAAGTCAACATTTTGCCCAGAGTCGTTTTATTGAAAACATTATTTACTATATATATTTATATATATAGAATTCACACACATACCAAAAGTAGTAGGTATAACCTGTCCGCCGCGCGAAGTGCTCTTTCACTCCTTCTGACTACATTTTTTCATTATATTTTTATTAAACAAAGCCAAAAAGATGTCCAAAATATTTATTGTACTATAGTAATAATAATATTACTAAATTATTTTATAATAGGTGCATAATCTCATTTCTAGTTAATTATACAAATTATGATTTATAACATTGTTAATAAATATAATAAAAAGAAAAACTCAATCCCACAAAAATATTATTCTGTATAAATATACGTATTTACTGAATAAAAGTACCTAGGTACCTACATAATTTTGTGGAATCAAGTTTTTCTTTTTATTAAATTACAATATTCATCGCATTGTAGGCACGTTCTAGTTATAAATGTTGATAAATATGTATTTTTTATTTTTATTATTTTTTTTTTTTTTTTTATCAGCCAATACATCATTTTAAACAATTAATCGGATGGCTAATAGGACGAGTAATATGGTTAGCCGCTCATTCCAATTTCAAATGGATGGTATCTCAGGCTCAAGCTATATTCGAAGACAGTTAGTTATATAATTACACGATATTATTTTCCATTTTAATTGTTGTGCTTAATTTGATTGTATAATAATATAATAATATTCTGGTACCTATATTCAGTTCCAGATTATCAAGATGACGAAGAGAGTAATAATTACAGCGCAGATACTTTGGCTAGTTTTAAGATCGAAGGCGAAAAAGCCTTAAAATATGTTATGATAAATCGAACTCGACCTAGAACTTGCGATCGTGTAGTCGATTTGTTCACGCTAAACACGAAGATTCCAGAAGAGGTCAAACGCAAGTCGATGTGTGACAAGTAAATAATTTGTGTACCTATATCAGTGACATATTTACAGGGATCGGATGGGAAATATGGGAAATAGATCCTCCCCTTGTCAATTTTCAACATTTTTTTAGTAATATCCACTGTTCACGAAAAAGCATTTTAATTAATATTAATAATAATATCAAAATATTCAATATCTGATTACAAAACTAATATAATAGATAGGTACTTTATTATTAAGGGATATGGTTCATGGATACGCCATAAAAAATAATAGTTCTAGAGACTTGAAATTCTCATAGAGTAGCGGGTATATATTTTACTATTATAAAAAATATGCCGTTTTAAAGTATTTTAAATACTTTTTGAAAAAAAAAAAAAAAAAAAAACATTGAGAGTAATAGTTATATGTACCTACCTATATTGCGTCAAGCTCTGCTCAGAATCGTTTTATCGAAATAAACAATTTATCATTGCTTTCAAATTATATATATCCTTGATCCACTACCAGTATCCTATTAGACGAGCAAAGTGCCTCGTACACTTATGACAGTCATAATTTCAATTTTTTTAAAAACTGTTGCTAAAAAAATGTCAACAATTTAAACATGTGGTCTATATAGCTAAAAATATAAATGTCCCAATTTTCTCTTAAGGGGACGACATTATACATGTTTTTTAATGACATTTTAACACGTTATCACTTTCTAAGTATTAATTCTCTCCTAGCCATCATAGATTCAAAATTTAATGAAATGAAATAATTTTGAAAAAAAATTTTAATTGAAAATTTGACATTTTTTAATTACAAATTTTAGATGCTTAAACATTTTTTATGACAATTTTTGATCAAACTGAGATCAGAAAGCCACAAGTAGTTTTTGAATAAATGTCGTGATTACCCAATAATAAAAAGTGGGGTACAGGTTGAGACTATTTTCAGATTACTTTATAAATGTATTTTTTTATAATTCGTTAAATTTTCATTATTCAAAAACCGTAAAATTTGCCTACACAGAACCTCTAAAAAATGGTTGGTATAGCATCCTCTTAAATAAGATACATACTTTCATAAGTCATTAACACTTTAATTTAAGGTTTTTAATAATAAGCTAATGTTACCACGTGATAAAATGGATTATTCAAACACAAACTTCATTAATGTCTTTTTATGGAAATTTAAAACGAAATTTGGGGCAGTGTTGTTAAAAAAAAAAATATCACTCACTTATGTTTTTTATGAAGTATACATTTTTTTGTGTAGACAGAGTAAAGTAAGAGTTTTCGGGTATACCTACGGCTTTTTGCTAGAAAATTCGTTCTAGTTGGTATACATTATATTTTACGTCATTTTAAAGGAGTTTTGAATAGGCAATTTTTAAACTCGTATGGGTTTATATTATCATTGTTGTGCAAGATATCAACCGTGGTTAGTGTGTGTGCATTGGCCATTACTGTGCTGCCCGCAAGGTCCGCACTCCGCACGCTCAAGCATAAGTCATCCAAATGTGTCTATCGAACAATCGTATACTTTATTCGTTTTATAGGTTCATAAAATAATAACTAATAATATTTTTAACACCTGTTCTTTTTTTTAACAACGTTGCCCTAAATTTTGTTTTAAATTGCCATAAACAGCTCGGTTTTCTGGATAAATATTTAGACAAATAATAAGATACATACAGCGTTTTATTGCGATTTTAAATTCATACAAAATTAAAATTATAATCACCTGTCTTCTACTCTTCTAATTAGAAAAAAGTATTCATTAAAAAAATGATCTGGTAAAAACACAAAAGATATATACCTACGTAATAACGAATTCACAACTGTTTTTCAAAATTAAAATTGGACGGATTTTATGAGAAAGGGCTGAAGTCAAAATCTGCTACTTTTCAGGAGACATAAAAAACATTTTAACTATTTGTTGTTTTATTATTTTTAAATTCCGTTTTCATAATCAAATTGTATAGGTACATTAATTATAATTGTTAACAATTTTCAATTACTTTATGACCTATTGTATATACCTCTTACAGTGGTAACATTAGATTCGGCTTCAAAATTCACACAGAATTGATGTATAAACCAAAAATGGTCAAAATTGACTTATGCCTTTTCTCATAAAAACCGTCCTATTGAACAAGTTCAACAGTGTAAATTTATGGAAATGCTAACACAGACGTCCTGAACGGGAGAGGCAGTTTACGAATTATAAACAAAAAAAAAAAAAAGGTCATGAACCTATTTTTTACGCAGTTTTACTCCCAATTTTTTTTTTTCAAGCGAGGGGACCAACTGGTCACATGTTATAGTTATCGACTTATATATATTTTTTAAATTTTATATAAGTATAATGTGCACAATATACACTTTTTGAATAGGAGTAGAGTAGGATTTTGAGTAAATATCTTTCTGATAGCAAATTTATTGTAGTTAGTATTTAAATAGGTAAATTTTCTATTTTCTCAGTAATTTTATTAAGTAGGTATGAAGGAAAACCACTGAAAATTTTAATAAATCAGAAAACAATACTATCTATACACCGAATTTCGTTCAGAATCGTTTTATCGAAAAAAGAATTGTCCGAGAAGTAAAGTGCTCCACCCTCTACCGACCGGCTTTTAAAAAATTATTTTTCCAAAACTGATTGTATTTTTTTTAACATTCACAGGCCTTATGATGTACGTAAAATAATGAATACCAATTTAATTTTACTGGTCGTCAATGAACTTTGTTCGAATTTATTGAAACCCGAAAATTTCGACACCGTGCCACAAGAAGTTAATTATGAAAAATTCAATAGTTCATTAAACTGTCATAAAGCGTTTCACAGTTTACCGCGGTGTAGACCCAAAACCGTCTGCATCAGGACGCATCCAGACGTAAGTATTGATATACCTAGGTAGATGCAGATTGCAGTAATATGGTATACCTATACGTTAATTTAGTACCAATTGGTAAAACATTCTCGAATCTAGTCGAGTACCTACCTACCTATAGCTTCCTATACTCAAGTATTCAATTTTGAACTTGAAAAATCGGATTCGATTCGTTTTTCGAGTGTCAATCAAATATAGTCGTTTATAAATGGAAATTCGGTTCAATTCTAATGTCCATCTATTATAAAATAATTATACTATAATAGGTACTATATTATTTTACAGCTATTTTACCTATGCACCTATATACTATATAGTAGATACATATCCAGAAATTTTGACGATGATATTTTATTACAATCTCAATTAAATTCCAAAAGTGACAATATAAAAATTAAAGTACTTACCCATGAAGATAACTATATTAACATAGATACTTTAAGTTTACAATGTAAAATACTACCTTTAGGACTAGTTACGTAGCCAGACATTATTTTTTTTTTTTTTTTAGGGGGGTTCCGTTTTTAAGTTTTACAAATATTAATACATTGAGTGTTTTTTAAAATGTTTAGAATGATTATTACAAATAAAAATTTCTCGTTAGGTATTTATAAAGATTTTTTTAAAAACAAATAACTGTAAAATCTAACATTAAATATTATTGTCTATTCTTTAAATTAATTAAATTGTTGATTTTTTTTAGGAACACGAAATTTACGACAAAATGTGTGGCAAGGGTACTACAATTATGCCAACAACTATGTTAATTATTTTGTTTTCTATATTCAATTTTATATGGTTTTTATAACTTTTTATTTCTAAATCAAAATTTTAAATCCTCCAATATGTATGTTTCGATAACTATATTGTTCACAAACAGTTATCTTCCAAGTTAAATATTATGTCTATTATACGTCTATTAAAATTTAATATACGTTAAAACTTGCTATATATTGTAGTTTATTCGAAATAATTTTCTTGGCCTCTAGGGCATCATCCCATCTCACAAACAATACAGAATCATCCAGTTATTTTTAACCATTGCTAGATTCTTCCGATCCAATCCACTTCCCCAAATTATCCATATCCTTATCATTACAACCTTCCATCTTATTTTTGATCTTCCAGGTGATCTTTTTTTTTATTGACTGTTTTTATCATTAGTAATAATTGATGACAGTACAACTTAATTGTATAACTGTCATAGGTACTGTCAATTGATGAGAATATTTAAATATAATAGGTATCTAGATAGGTACTAAGGCTGTCAAATTTCATAATCGATAATGAGTTGCATTTCAATTATCAAAGATTAATCGTATAATGGAAAATTTTAAATCAACTTTTTTTATTTAATTGAATAGTCGTAATAATCGAAAATGTTTAATCATTCAATAATCTTAATTTTAATAAAAAAAATTTGATTATTCATATATTTAATCGTAAAAAAATCTTCCTGCGATCATCTATTTGTGAATAATAGTACCTACCTATTATATTATATAATAATATCATATTAAGATGGTGTTTGGAATTTATAATCACAAAACTAAACTTTTAGAAAATTTATTTTCTGATAATAACAAACATTAGTAGACACTATAGACATATAAAACAATTAGATACCCAACTACCTATAACGCGCGTCGAAGTCGAGAGGGCATATGTCAACCATAGAGTAATATATAAAGATGTGTAAAAATATTGACGTTGAAACCGTGTCTACATTAGAGAAAGACCATTAACCAAAAACAAAATATTGTGTTCCGAGTTTCCCATATTACCGTATTACTACCACAGAATAGATTGTCTGTGAAAAACGTAGGCACCTAACTTAATATTTTTGTAGTTTGAATTTTGAAAATAATAACTAATAGTATGTTTTATACACTTAACATACAATATTGTAAAGTATTTGAATAGATACTGTATACCTATCATATTATTACCATTTATATTTTTATTTCGTTTTATCTACTAAATATATGCTACACCGACGATTTTCAGTAGCAGTACAAATATGTTTGTACAAAACTGTTAAAACGGATTCTAAAAGTGATTTTAGAGTTAAAACCCTTATTATAATTACCACAATCTTAAAATTATACAACTTGTATTATTGTACTATTGTTCAATTTTCGGCGATTATTCGCCTATACTGATTCGATTAATTGTATAATCACCCAGCCCTAATAGGTACTCATAAAACATAATAGAAAAAAATCACTACTAAACATTATATAATTAATAGAATATTATATGCATTTATCTAATTTAATTTATTTATGTAAAGGAATATGAGCTACATAACAAGTAAGCAAATTGTAAAAACATTATCACTATAATTGATGATTATTGTTAGATAGGTAAATTTCATCAAAGGTCAAAGAATCCAATGGCTAAGCCATATCCTAAGAAGAGAAGAAAACGACCCTTTACGGGTTGCTTTCGAATGGAAACCTGTAGAAAAACGACCAAGGGGGCGTCCTAGAAAGAGGTGGATTGATGGTGTGACGGAAGACCTAAAATAAATGGGCATAGAAGATTGGCATGAAGTTGTACAAGATAGAGAAAAGTGGTGGGATATTGTAGTGATGGCTAAAACTCTTAGAGAGTAGTGTGGCCAGAAGAAGAAGAAGAAGAAGATTGTTAGATAGGTATCTATAATATAATATGTGCAAGGTTGTATATTTAGACATGTTATAGCTTATCATCATAATATGAGAAAGTCTACAGTTTCAAAAATAATTTTACAAAAATTAAATTACTAGAGGATCCCTTGAATTCAATAAAAATATTTATTATATAAAAAACCCCACTTTTGACTCAGTTAATTTATACGTTTATGATTGTTTTATTTAAAAAATATTATAATATATTAAATTTTTTTTTTTTTTTTTGCATGAAAATCAAATTTATTTTGATTTTAATGCCTATGTCTATACTCTGTCCTAAATAAGATGACCGATGACTAACGTTCACATACAATGGGCGTGAGCCGCAATAATGCAGTCATGTTCGCTCGCAGAAGTAGTATAATGTTCTTAGAACAGTCAAACTAACATTTATATATTATATCATACAGGTATATAATTGTATTGCACTGTACTGGCTAAGGCCACTAGATAAGAGGAGGCAATCGAAACAACGCCCGGCTGTGAATGGTCCGTCACGAAAATAAATGTAATTCGGTCATTCACACACAAGTTACTTTATCTGGAACAGAATATAGTTTAACTTGATATTTAAATGTTTTTTAAAAAACATATTGATATACAAACATTGAATATTGAAACAACGTTTTATTATTTATAATTATTTGACATTCAGAATAACATGGCTAGATAGAGAAATCATTTTTAATCGCATAAAAAAATTCAGAAAGTATTTTGCATTAAAATAAAAATGAAATAAAATTATTTATTTGTGAGCTAAAAAAATAAACCTATTATAATTACTTCAAACCATATTTTAAAAATATTTCTACAAACACAACAATCAATTGAAAAAATAAATATTTTGTTTTAAAAATCTCAGCATTTTCCATTTACCTACCCTTGTATACACTTTTTGTGTGAAAATCATTAGTATCAACTAGTATCAATAGTGCAATAAGTAATGTAAATTCCATATGAATGTACAGTATATTTATTATCTTTGTGTAGAAAAATGACACCGTGAACTTATCATTTATATTTATACCCATGTTGTCTGCATGTATGTAGTGGTATAAAATTAATGAAATAGATGAAAAACACTATCAATGTGCTGATTATTTAATATAAATTATAAAATATATGTCTATTAAATAAAAATATTACGGTAATATTACTTAATAAAAATATGTTGGTTTCAAACATTTAAAGACAAGAATATTACCATGTTCAAGGAGAGTGATAGTAGTGTTATATGCAATGTACTAAAATAGATGATCTACCGATTACTTGTTTTTGGTATTATATTATGTGTTATTATCTTATTATTTATTAGTATATTATATTATATTATATATAACATGTACTGTTTTTTTTCCCAATATATAATTATAATTATAAATATTATATAATTTTTTATGAAGTGCACATTGTCCATCAGTAGATCGCAAAATGTTGTTTCATTTTGGTAGATTGTATACACACTAGTCACTACTCACAGCAATAAAGCAGTTTTACTAGGGAAAGTAATTAAAAATGTATATAGACACTTATTATAATTATTTATGACTATTATGAATTAAAACAAATATCAAGTTTTAGGTTTAAGTTAAAATGTTTCTTTAAAAAAAAAGAGAAACAATTTTTAATAATATTTATAAATTAAAGTTAATATTATTCCAAAACATTATTAACAATTTTAATTTAAATTTAACTATTCAATTCACACTTCACATAAGTCAAAGAGTAACTAACTTTTTTGAGAAATGCATTCAATAAACTCATTGAAGAGTATTTCATTTGCTCTTGCTTGTAATTCATTGATTATCTTATTTAAATGTTCTCCGCCTTCTAAGAAGCCAAGCAAATTATGAAAATTTTTGGATAGACGATGATCAGTGATACGATCTTGATTAAAATTATATGTTCTGATTTTTTCTGATCTTGCACTAGAACCAACCTGGTTAAAATAAAACATATTTAATTTTTATAATTATAAAATAAACCAATATAGCTTAATGGAGGGGAACACCACACAATTCTAAGGAAAATTATATAAACAACTTATATAGGTAGGTAATTAATAATGTATAGTTTTATACAAGGGCATACCCAAAACCAAACCGATGTGGGGGGAGGGGGGCGGAGTTTTTGTAGTACAGGATTTTTGACGGTAAGGACATGTAGAGATACTTTTCACCAGTCAGTATGCCAATTTCTGTCACTGTAGAAGGTGGCGTTCTGTTTGTGACTGTTGTTTTACACCCTCATCATTTTTGTGATGGTCGATTTATGTGAACAGCGCGCGGCTACTAAGTCTTGTTTCCTGCTCGGGAAAACAGGCACAGAAACTCTGGAAATGTTAAATGCCTACAATGAAAAAAAAAGTTTGGGTCATTTTGGAACTCTTGCTTTAAAACACGAGTATGCTTCCACGCGGCCTTGTTTTTGCTGTGCAGTTAGCAGTCAAGGAAAAAATTTTGCAGCTACCCTTTTCATCCCCAAATATTCATTTAAAATTTGCTTAATTGAACTCCAAGTCACTCCAGATTTTTCCACAACATTTTTAATGGTCCGTTATAGATTTTCCAGGATGATTTCATGAATTTTTCAAACATTTTCATCGGTTCGGGTCGTCGATGGATGTTTAGAATGAGGTTTTTAAAATGGGAAAACCACTCAAACACTTGATTTTTCCTCATAGCATTATCATATTACGTCATTTTTTAACATTTTGAGAGTTTTTGTGTCCATTTTTCCGAACAAGAAGCAAAACTTTACAACCACACACTATTCATAAAAATTACAAAAACTACGAGAGCATATAACAACAAAATACACAAAAAAATTTCACAAATAGAATGCAACTTTCTACAGTGACAGAAATTGGCATATTGACTGGTGAAAAATACTTCTACACGTCCATTCTGGCAAAAACTTAGATTTACAAAAACTCTGACCACTACAACCTCAGTTTTTTTTTGGGTACTCCCTCGTATAGACAATTCTAATTTCAAAAGTATATCACAATGAGTACTCTTATTATAATTCTAAAAAGATATTTGAATTATACTTAATATATCAATTGGCATCAACTGTTTAAAAAAAAAAAAAATAGTTAATGAAATATTTATGCTTAAAATTTATCAAATTTTGGAACAAATGCAGTTTAGCTCCCAAATGATATTTTGAAATTTTTTCATCAAACTGTGTGTTTTTACATACAGAATGTTTTAATATTTAAAAAAAAGTATATAAGTCGGTCGGACTTACTTTCGAAGTAATAGAAATTTAAAGTTATTTCATACCGACAAGAACAACATATTTTATGTTGCATTTTTGGTATCAAAAGGGTGGGTTTTCAATAATTTATAAAATATACCTAAAAGGGAGATTTCATTCTCCAGGAATACGTAATTTTACCATAAAATAAAGTTCTTATTGTAGTATATATCATTTTAAATTGTTGGAATTAGAATGTGCAGATCAAAAAAGATGGCAGTATCAAATCCTTTTATTAGAAACATAAAAAAATAAAATTTTACTTGTAATTTTCTAGCAGATCTAGTCAATGATTGTTGTTGCTCGAGTTGTTTTTGATAAATGATTGCTCTTAATTTTTGTAAAGCTATTTTTTTGTTTTTAATTTGTGATCTATCTGTTTGACACTCTACTACAATACCTGATAATAAATACAATATTTTAAAATATGTTATTGTAACTCAAAATATTACTTTGATATAATACACTAAATATAATATTATAATTGTAACCTGTTGGTTTGTGGTGCATTCTAACTGCACTATCAGTTTTGTTGACATGTTGACCGCCTGCACCAGATGCTCTCTTAGTTTCTATAACTAAATCTCTATCATTAATAACCACATCTAACTGAAATTAAAATTATAAGATTGAAAAAGGTTAATAATAATTCATTATTTTTATTGTAAATTATTGTAAAAAGTTCAATATTTATAATTAGAGAGAAAATGTTTGTTTTTTTCTATTTGTTTTAGATATATAAAACACTAGATATACCAGAAATATTTTACTAGAAAATTATACTAGAAACCATATAGGATGTTGATGCCGACAAAATTTGTGTTATTGTTTATTATTAGTTAAAATATAGTAATTGAACTAATGAGGCTACCGACTGAAAAATATTAAGTAAAAACAAAGAATTTATGAGACTATTATGTAAACATTCACTACCATGTAAATAGCGATTGACATCAAATAATAATGTCAGTTAGCTATCTAATGTTTTACATAGGTAATGAGATATTGGTAAAAAAATAAAAATGAATAGGTATTATTATAATTACTTCGGTTGGCTGAGGTAAAATAGCTACAGTCACAGTGCTGGTATGAACTCGCCCTGATTTTTCTGTTTTCGGAATACGTTGAACACGGTGTACACCACCTTCATGTTGCAACAAATGGTAACAATCATTACCCGATATCATCAGACATGCATGGCGTATACCTCCAAAATAAAACACAAATAGAATAATATAATATAATTATGTAGGTACCTATCTACCTATGTAATTTTTTTTTCAATTTAAAAATTTACCCATTTCTGTATGACAATAATCAGCTACTTCACTTTGCCATCCTTTGTAATGTGCAAAAGAATTATACATTTCAAAAAGTTCTTGTGTAAATATCATTGCTTCTTGACCTCCAACTCCAGCGGTTATTTCCAACATGATGTCTTTACAATCAACTTCATCGTTTGGTACTAAAAAACTCAGAAGCTAATACATATATTTGATAATTAGAGTAATGCAAATTCAAAATAGGTATTAAATTTCATACTTCAAGTTCAAGTTTACTTAATTGTTCCCTGTGCGACTCTTTTTCTTTCTGTAATTGTGCACTAAATTCTTCATCTTTTTCCTTTTCTTGATTAACAAACATAGAACTATTAAGTTATAAACCTATTTATTATTTGAATGTAAGATATTTTACAATATGTAATTTAATTTAAAAGTTATTATTATTATATTATAAACACTTCAAAATAGAATTTTCAATTGTATTATGAAATAGTTAGATGGTTATAAATTTATAATATTTTAATAAAAAATAAAATTTTGAAATATGTACCCGAGTAGGTATAAAGTAGGTTAAAGAACTCGACTTTTCAAATTAAATTGCATACAGTAGGTACTAGGTACCTATTATACCTATATAATACATTAAATAACTTATTAATATTGACCTGTATCTAATTCATTAAGCGATTTCAAATCGACTTTTAGAGAACGTATGGCAGATATCAACTCTGTTACATTGGGTTTGGACATGGTGTCCGAGTAATCTTCGGATAAAAGTTTGTCCAGGTATGATCGTACTCCTGAATTGCTTAACAGAGTATTAGAAATTCCATCGACCGGTAAATAAGAAGAAGAATAGTTATGGTATATGAAGAACTGGTGTTTCGAAAACGGCGATCGGCAACTACTATTTGACCACAAGATTCTGTCATATAAACGAGATATACAACGACTGTTCAAGAACCTCATGGCTCGCAATTGCAACAAAATTATTTAATAATAATAAAATATTTAATAAATAATTATAAGTACAAAACTATTAATTATTAACATTGTTAAATTTCGAAAAACGTTTAAAAAGTAGTGACTACAGGAAAATATTATCAATTATTATCAATATTATTATTTAAGCCGTATTTGAACGCGGTATCTAGATAACGTGCGCTCGTATAGATAATGCGACACTAGTACGCATGCGTCTGAACTGTTAATAATATCATTGATTATATAATATAATATAATCAATGATAATATTCATATTATGTTCCAAATTTTACACTCTCATTACAGAGATAACAATATATTAATCAAACAAAACTATTTTGATTACTTATATTCAAATTTAAAATTATTTTAATTTATTTATTATTTTTTGTTCATTGAAAAGTCGTTAAACATATTAAATCATAACCCATATAATATTATATAGGTACTTAGTTATTATTGAGAATTAACAAACAGATATAGACAGATCACAAATATATATAAAAAAGAAAAATGTAAAATTGAATAATTTAAAACGACAAATTATGAGGATATCAGCCTATCTATATAGATAGGAAATTTTCAAAAAATTTTAAGAAAAATGAAAATTCAACAATTGAAAATTGTTTATATGCATTTTAAAAATGAATAATATTTGGTTACATTACTAGGTAGGTATATAATTTTTTTTTAATTGTGGTTGTTTTTTATGAATTTATAATATTGTATTAAAAATATCAATTTTGCATTTCTCATTTATAACAACTTAAAAACATCGTAGAAAGATGAATCAAAAAATAAATAATAAAAAACAATACTATCTTTATAGCGCCCTACGTAGTCGTTTTGTAATACGTGCGCTTAAACACATCCGATAAGTTATTAAAATACTTACTTTTTTGAATTTTTTAAACAAACAAGAAAGATTTAAATTTTAAATTTTAAATATGTATAATGTAGGTACCTACCTATATGTTTATATTGTTTAATAAAAATCATAAATGTTTTCTTCTTTTCTTTTTTAGTTTTACATAATATTTTAATAAATAAAGGAGATAAAAGCTATTTATATTGGTACCTATATATATAGATTATGAACGGAACAAGGGAGCTAGGTAGTAGTTTTACAATGATATTTATTTAATTATTTTATTTTTCTGTAAACACTTTTTTTCTACCAGAAAGAGTATTCCGATCTTTACAAGCGTACTCGGTATCCGGTAGTGAATTGCAACTAGATGATACTTTAAAGAGGTCATTTTTCGTTTTTCTCAATACTTTTTTAATGCGTAAGGAAGAACTACCAAAAATGTCGAAAAAACAGCAAAAATACGATTTTGTCAAATCCAGATTTTTCATTTCCTCCTAATTTTGAAAATAATGATTGTAAAATCTTAAAATTTACATCGAATAATTTAATTTAGTAATATGTTTAGTTGATTAATTTTTAAAAAAATTTTTTTGTAATTTTGGGCTATTTATAGACATTTTAGATTTCTAGGTTTCTATATCCTAAAATGGGTAATTTTGGGTTTTAGGACCTGAATATTTTACTCAATGTTACATAAACGTTACTCTAAAAAATATCGAAAATCCGTAGTCATGATTTTTTTTTAAAGTAATTTACGATATATTAAACTACTATTATAAAATTTTTCGCCAGATTCGAGTAGATACGTATAGGATTTTAATATATTTTCTATGTTTTACATACTAACGTTTACCGATAAATTAAAATATTTCATAAAATAATAATACATATCCCGTATATATCCTATTTTTAACTCTAAGCATAAAATACTTGGATTTTGTTTAAATTGATGAGAAAATGTCTCTCTATCAAAAAGTGTCGAGTTTAACAAAATTTCTAATTTTTTGTAAAGAAATTATGCTCCTCAAGCATACACACATACATACATACAAAGACGTAGGTATATATTTCCTATGGGAGGTGTTTTTAAGTATAAGAACCATAGCCCTTAGAAAGAGAAATTTCAAAATAAATTACCCAATATTGTGTACTGTGTAGGATTTTTTTTAATTATTCGATATAGTAGGTATAGGTATTACAAATAAAAAAAAAAGTTTAAAAATAATTATAATTTATATGAATAAATTTATTCTCCGTCTTCGTTGTAGATATAGCCTGTTCACAATTTCTATAGTAGATAGTTCAATATTTGTGATGTCTCTATTGACTATAAGACGGTTTATATTATGGTATTGTATACTATATTATATAATGATGTATAGTAGTGTCCAGTGGCGCCCATTCCTATCCTCAAGTGTAGCGACCGCTACACCTACTTTCATGGTGGGGGGGGGGTTAAAAATATGGGAGAAAATAAAATGAATAAAGATATAAGTATACCTATATTATATTGATAATTGTAATTACTCAGTTGTACAATATATGTCTATGCATATCACCGTGGTATGGTCATGGTTATAGTGGTAACACATAGGTATATATATATATATATGTATACATATGTGATAAAGTACAACAGAGCAGTTTTAGAGTAGGAGTGTTATTAATAACTGCAAGAATTTCCAATATATCGATATAATCATATGGTAGGTATAGTCGTACAAAACAATTATTTTGTGATTTGTGTAGGTATTCATTTTATGGTGTCGTGTTTTACAATTAGACTGATTTTTCATCGTTATGTTCTCCGATAAATCTGCAGTGTGTACGTACGGTTTTAAAAGAAAAGATCACAGTGCAGTCATTTGGAATACTCATTTAAATAACTGCATCGTTTTAAAAGGACGAAGAAAACATAAATATGACATAAAACATTTCATGACGAAAAAATATAAAATAAATTAATATTTAAGTAAGTATCATCAATTAAATTTAAATATATTTATTCAATGGTAATTATCTAAAAACTAAATTATTTTTTGTTTCAGATTATTTTGTAACCATCGTAAAGTTTTGTTTCCAACATTATTCACGATGTATAAAATAGCATTAACATTACCAGTGGGTATTATGGAAACAGAAAGATCATTTTCTAAACTAAAACTAATCAAAATCAGACTTCGTTCTACTATGAGTATTGAGTAACGATAGATTAGAGTAGCTTGTGCGAATAGCTTGTGAATAAGATGTTAATATTGATCATATACTTATGATATAGATAAATTTAGCTTTGAGTGTTCTACTTTAACTAAAAGTCTTACATGTTAATGGTTAAGTATTTTATTACTTATTTCAATTTTCAGTGCCAATATTAAGTATTTTTAATTAATATAAACAATAATCATATTATAGTGTTACTTTGAATGACTATTTTTTGCTCAGAAATGTTTAGTGGGGAGAGGGGGTAATTTTTACATTTCGCTACATTTGAAAAAAATGACGTGTGCGTCACTGGTAGTGTCTTTATCCTTTAGTATCAATAGCGATCTCCAATCGTTAAAAATAAATTTCCTGTTTCTTTAGTTTACGTAGGAGGCGCGATGGTCCCGTCATCCAAGTCACGAGCCACTGCACTTTTAGTTATAATTAAATAGGTACCTATACCTATTATTATTCTTGGTGTACGTTTTCATATACCACTTTTCGTGGCGAACTAGTAATTTACTCTAGAAAAATAATTAATATTGTTAAATACAAAATGTATAATAATCATAATATAATTTGTAAAAATAAATTTTATATTTAAAACAGTGGCGACTCGTGTACCTGTAACATGTGGCTGCACTACCCAAATCCCATACAAAACCATTTTAAGGTTATTCTAAGGAAATTAATGAAATAAAATAATATATTATGGTATATTCAATATTGTTATCATACAGAAGTGTTGCATGGATAATATGTATATTTTATTAGGGTAAGAATATTATAGTATTGCTATATATTATATATTATGTAGTTAACCGTCTGTTAGTCGCGCGGGATAAGTACGTACACAATATGTAGGTATCCCAGTGTTTTATAAACTGAATATTATTATACAAATAATTACTAATGATAGTCCAACTTCCGTATACCTCTCGTACATATTGGTATGTTTAATGTTATTTATTTTCATTTTTCATTTAGGACTTGTTTACATTATAGTACACTATAGTGCTGAAGTCGACTGGGACACATATATAGGTACCCGGCGCGACTATTGGTGTTGTACATTATTATATGGACGATTTGGAACAGTTGCAGTTTTTTTTTTTGTAACCTATGTAAAATCGTGTGTTTTAAACGATGGTGTTATTCGTTTTTGGTGCAAAAACTTAATTTCGAAGTTATGGCGATTTGAAGTTTACAATTTCACGCTTACTTGTAGTGATGCACAAAGCAAGACCGAGACGAAGATCATGGCAGTCTTGGTCTTGGTCTTGTTGACTCAGTAGAAGTCAATCTTGGTCTTGGTCTTGGTCTTGGTCTTGATCTCGCAAAATTCTTGCAGCTTTGATTTTTTTTTTTTTTTACCAAAATTATAAATAAGAATAAATTATTTATTTATACGTACACAAGGGGGGATACAGAGAGCAATGGAGGTAATTCCCCCTCTCCGTTCACTAAAATTAATTAGTTAGATACCTGTGTAGTCGACTGTTTTCGATAACACCGAACTTTCAAGAAATAGTAGAATATCTGTTTACCCATATATTCGATAAACGATAATTATTTCCAAAAATATTACAATAGGATATTGATGATTGCATTACGAGATATCTGTAGATTTGGTGTGGAATTATAAATAATGTATACCAAAAAAAAAAATATAATAAATAACGTATTTAATTCATTAATTTTTATTTTATTTAAAAGCAAGACTTGCAAGGGTTTTGGTCTTGCATAAATTTTCATTTCAGTCTTGCTATGAAATAGTAAAATCTTGGTCTTGGTCTTGTTAGCTCTAGTACAGTCTTGGTCTTGGTCTTGCAAAAATGCAAGACCGAATTTGCCCATCACTATTTACGTGCATCGCGTCGGTCGGCCGTACAAAACGCTCGGCGCGATTTAAAAATTTTTTTTTTTTTGTTTTGTAAAATACGTATTTCTTCTTACTTGATATACTTTGATGCATATAGATTTTTTCTGTTGCACTTAGTATAGAAATTATAGCGATTTGAAATTTGCAAATATACACGTACGCGTACCGCGTGGAGCGCTCGACGGGGTGTGATAAGGCTGCAGTCGGCGCGTCACGCGGCATCGAGAAATTTCGAACCGTATTTAATTTGTACCATACCTTCCTATACCTATGTACCTACCTACCCGACATGGTTTTTCATAAATGTAAATGTATATAAATAGTATATAAATATATATAATATGTAAATTGAGTATGTAAATAATGTGCAAAATATTTCATACAAATTGTAATTTATTTATACATAGGTATAAAATATTCAAAAATATTACAAATCATCATTCATCATCATACTATCAATTACGTCGGATTCTGAAATCGTACTTTCGAAATAATTGGTTTGCTCGTAAGCTCGTTCATTAAAACGGGGTCATAAAGTCTACCAGCTGAGCCAAAGGGAAAGGAGGTTTAGGGGGTCATGAAGACCCCTCACTCAAAATATAAGTCAGTCGGCAATTATTCGGCATAGAAGGGGTTAGTCGGAAAACTTTATAACCTTTGTTTTCGGTTTATTTAAATCGTCATAAACGTTTTAGATTTTTTAGTGTTTAACGTTATATGAATTTAAACGTTATAGACTTTTTAGTGTTTAACGTTATTACAATTTAAACGTTAATGAATATTTGATGATTTACGTTATGATAATTTAAATGTTATCAAAGTCTTTCTGTTTATCGTTTATTTTTATTTTGTGTTTTTCTACATTTTTTTGTTTATCGTTTCTATTACGTTTTTCACACGTTTAACAAAAAAAATTTATTTTTTCAACTTTTTATTATTATTTACCGCATTTAGTGACCTGGCAGGGACTAGGATCACTCTCTAATTTCACTCAGTCGGATAGTTTAAATCGAATATATCCTCCAATATGTTTTGAATAACTACATCAGATAAGTAATCTAATTTTGAAAATTTAAAATTAATAAAAAATAAGTGCAAAAAAATCGTATGGTCGTCGTGATATTATCGAATAACCGATAACCGAGCATTCTGGTAGGTATACCATATAATTCCATTAGGTTACAATAGTAATCAATGTACTTACCGTATAATAAGTAATTTAACTATTTAAGGCCCTTACAAACGCGTCATTTCTAAGGAATTATACATGACTATAACTATAACTGCAACATATTGTATAATATGTACAGTATATTATATAACCAAATTTTTTAGGTGCTTTTAGGTAACAATTTAAACGTTATAGAGTTTTTAGTGTTTAACGTTATAAGAATTTAAACGTTAACAAATATTTGATGTTTTACGTTATGGTAATTTAAATGCTATCAAAGTCTTTCCGTTTATCTTTATGTTTTGTTTTATGTTTTTCTAAATTTTTCGTTAATCGTTTCTGTAACGTTTTTCGTTATCTATTTCAATCGTTTTTTGAATCATTTAACGTTATACTTATAACGTTATGAAAACGCATTCGAGCCCTGATTGGTAATTAAGTTCAAATTTAAAAATGTGCATTACGGAAAATCAGAAAAATTGTAAATATTATGTACCTATTAGTAACTACGGTCTATGAATGGACACAACAGTAATAAAAAGTGTCTACATTTGTACTTAAAACCCTAAAATGAATTACAGTACGACTCACAAAAATATGTGGATGGTATTAACATTTAGCGTACTTAGTGGTCATATCTCGTCAAAACAGTGATTCCCGAATGACTCGATTTATGTCGGGCTAGGTACGGCGCGCATTATAAGAATTTGTTGACCGACCAACAATCATTAGTGTCTAATATATTGGAAAAATTTACCAATCTGTTCTGAGATATTGTCACGAGACCCGCTAATATCACCCTCGCAGTTTCGTGAACGCTATACTATGGTAAACATTTGTTTAATATATGATTGAATTCTAGTAATATATATGAATTATTTCGAGCGAAGCGAGAAAAAATTTTTGTAAGTCGTCATTACCGAGCACAAGTCGTCAATTTTGTACTTCACGACCCCTCACAAATATTACTTAGCGTCGGCCCTGGTAGCAGTACACGGATATAGGTACCTATTCGCATAGGATAGTAGTAAATACTTAATTTTTTCACAGGACAGTTTTAATTAATTTAAATAGTCAATCGAAAATATCTCCCGATTTGTTATGAAATACCACATTGGATAGGTAATGAGGACAAATAAATAGTTTTCGTGTGTTATAAATACGATGCGTGAAATAGATCATTTAACATAGGTACCTAATACTGCTAAAACGTAGAAATTTAAAGTTTCATAACTTCAAAACTAAGTCCGACCTAGAAATTCTGACTTCACCATATTTTTTTTTTGTCATAAATTAAATGGGTACGAAAAAAAAATGTAGAAAAAAAAGGTTTCCCCCTAAACTAGGAATATACCCAAATTAAATAAGTTTCGAGTGAAATATTGCACGATACCGTGACGCACCGATTACCTTATCGCACTCCGTCTAGCGCTCTACACGGTAAGTCGCGTGTACCTACGTGTAAATTTGTAAATTTCAAATTTCTATAGTAAGTACAACAGAAAAAATCTAAAAACATCAAAGTATTCAGTAAGAACAAATACGTATTTTCGTAAATTGCAAACTTCAAATCGCCATAACTTCGAAACTAAGATAACACCATAATATCGTTTAAAACACACGATTTTACATAGGTTTCAGAAAAAAAAAAAAAAAAAAAATGAATAAATCGCGTGGTAGCTAAACTACAATTATACAGACGATTTATATGTGTTTATAAACGTATAAAAAAAGAAACGGAATTATATTTATTTTTTTTCACGTTTTTCATACATACCTATAATTATATTCATATAATATTTTTTTTTAATTTGATCATTTTTACAAATTAGATTAAAAATAAAAATTGATTTTAAATTTATTTTTAATAGAATTTTTATATAAGATTTGTTTAAAAAAGCATCAACGAGATTTTTTTTTTGAAAACATTCAAACATATCTTATTCTAAAAAAACGTTGTAATATAAAGGCGTACTTAATAAAATAAAAATAAAAATTCGATAGGCTATTGAGTAAAATTTGCAGTGGGGTACAATGGTAACCCCTGCGCGACTACGGACGTTACAAAAACTCGCTCGACTAACGGAAAGTTAATATTGATAAGAACGTCGGCCGACGTGACGATATGATACCGTATATTCGGTTCAGAACAAGCTGTATGTACCTACCTATAATAGCTGTATCTATAATAATCAAAGCGGACGTAGTCATACCCTCGGGATTTAAGGGGTTCTGTATAGGCATTGATACTAGTTATTAAAGGTGAAAAAACTATTTATTTATTTTTTTTACCATTTTTAAATCACTGTAAAATTTTTAAACATAATATTTCAAAAAACAGAAAAACGAGGTTATCTCTTAAACGTTGTATTCTATAAATTTTATACTAGGTGTTTTAACACTAAAATCATTTTAAAATACCATTTCATTTGTTTTGGGTAAACGTGTTTTTACTCCTGAAAATCAAAATTGTAATACTCTTATAAAAATAATATAAAGTATATTATAAAAAATAATAATATATTATATAATAAAATGAGTACTTACGTATATATTGTAAAAATAATAATAATAATAAGCATATATTGTTTTCATACGAGTAGTTTTACTAATTTCGACAGTCATCATCAGGTTACAAATGAATAATATATTATAATAATGATTATTATTTATACTTCTTCTTCTTTTTATAGGTATTAATTGTTTTTCTACAATAAATTACTAGTTTATCATGAAAATGTACCAAGAATAATGTGAATCTTATAATATACATATAATAATAATATGAAAACCATCAAATTCTGAGTCAATATTGGCCTATATACTTATATTTAATAATTTGTGATAAAAATAATACTTGTATTAGTTGAGAGATTTTAACGGGCTGTGTCGCAGCAGTCTTCGACAACTGAATGATGACAAGAAAAATTATAAATACTAAATAAAATTATGAGCATTTTATATTTTATTGTGGAACGTTGATTATAAATCGAATATAAATGTTGAATATAAATTATATAATTTTTCAGCGTTATTTAATAAATAAATAAATATATAAATATAACACAACACACTTAGATTTATATTAAAACATTTATTTTTTTGTTATCATCAAAGATGAACTAAAATACCTTAGAAGAAGCCATCTTATAAAAATTTGTTTTGATTTTTAACATTAAAGTGATTAATCATCATATTATCGTTATAAAAATATAAAATGCTTATATTTTATTTAAAGTACTATTAAAGTAAGAAAAGTGCTTATTTTGCTAAAATATTATCAAATGTATGGTTTTATGTGAAGAAAATATACTCTTTCAATTATTTAATCCTACATTAATTTAATTTAATGTACCGTGTATTTTGTATTAATTTTTGTACATTAGATACCCAAAATAAGTTTACCTCGGGAAAATCATATAATTTTCATAAAATGTCTTGTTTATTCTAATAATATCCAACGAAAAAAAAAAAAAAAAAAAATATTTTAAAAAGTAAATAAATATAAAATTGCTTGAAGGACGTATATATAATAATTGTAATTATATATTATATAAGTGATTTGTATTTATTTTGTAACAACAATTTTTATGTATCATAATATGATTGTACATTATTTACCGTAGGCATAACTATATGATTAAATTCAGTTATATTTGTTGCATAAAACCACAATAAAAAACCAACATACACAACCAATCAAAAAAATTTCACTTACTAGTAGGTACCAAATAAAACGAATTTATGGAATCAGTTTATTTCTAAGGAGTCGATTATTAGCTCAATTTAATTTAAATTTCAGAATTGGCTTAATATTGTGTGTATGTGGGTGAGTGTTTCAATAATTATTATGGTAGGTATATATATCATCCATATAATTTCATTGAATACATGATACAACTTTATACAACTATTCTTATCCGTTTTTCACATATTATGCACAATATGCAAAAGTCACGGACGTCATCTACACTTTGACAATAAATAGTGAAAAATCGTAGCAGTTCTAATTTTGCAGGCTAATTTGAATTCTTAATTTTTGTTTTAGATTTTGTAGGAATAATACTTTGAATTAAATTTTTCATTTATTTAATGTGATTCATTTTATGGTTTTCGATTTTTTTATTCAAATTCATTATTTTAAATTTAAATTATAGAACCAAAATATGAAAACATAGAAAAAAGATAAACTATTCGAATTCATTTTTCTAATTAAAATTATTTATTCAATTTATTTATATCAATCATTCAATCCAATTACTTAAAAAATGAATAAATGTTTCCGTGAATAATATAAATCAATTATTAATACATCAAAAATTACGAATTGAAAATTTATATTGTACTTATGCTATTATAGACTACAGTACAATATAAAAACTAACTAACTATAATAACATTTTTTCAAATTATATGCAATATACCAAAGTAATAATAAAATATGACTAGCCATTAAATTATTATTGAACGTCGATATTGATTACTTCCTTGACATTTGAGAAAATATCGTCGAAATTGGTAAAATTGTCTTTCAAAATATATTGTAGTAGTGTATTATCGTTATATAATTCACAGTAACAATATTTACATCACCAATAAATTATCATTAATAAGTTATAGGTAGGTATATATATGATTTATTAAATAATAAATTAATTTTAATACAGAATTTGAAAACACAGATTGACGCCCGAAAAAATGTGATAATTAAGTTTTAGATGCACTTATACATTATATTTTAGAATGTACTTCTATTTTATTATAAAATAAGAATTTTTATTGTAGGTATTATGAATAAATAAAGTAAAATTTCATTTTATTTTTGATCCTCTTGGGGTTTTAAACTTCGGTCCTTCTCCGTAAATACTTCATCGACATAAAAAACAATTAAAAATAATAAATAATTGAAAATTGAAGTATATATTATAACTTATATATTATTACCATGGAATATAAGTTCTTAAATTATTAACACCATTAATATGTAGATAGCTATATCTATTTTACTTTTAAATAATCAAGTTATAAAATAACAATATAAAACTATAATTTGTTAAATTACGATATCCCAATGAAATGTTCTATTTAGTGTTTATGCAATGGATTTAAATACAAATGTTTACATCATATTTAGTTTAATAAAGGCCAATACGTGATAAGAAAATAAAATATTTAAAAAAAAATTAAATAATAATAGAACGGCGTTTCATATAGGCCAAATTAATACATAACTGCGGCGGAGGAAACATAATTACATAAGTGGTAATAATATTTTTTTGACAAATAATTGTATTATGGTCATAAAATTATAATACTTTAAAAATAAATATATATTATAAAATAAGTAGGGCAAAGAATTTAATGCATTTGAATTTTTTTCTCCTAATGATTTTATGCAATGCTCGTTTTTATAGACATTATTTTTATGTCATGCAAAATTAAAGGGAAAAATGTAGTTTTACATTTTTATAAGAAAACTGAAAAGATACCTTTTGAGGCACATATATCTTTAAAGCGTGTGTAAGACGGCGTGGTGAATAGGCAAAACTAGTACATGACCATACTGGGAGCAAATTACCAGTATCAATTATTATTATATTATAAATTTTTTTTCTTTAGGTTAATGTTAAAAATTTTAAGTAATTATGTTTTAGCTGAAATCACCTGTTAGAGTATTTACACCCTATTTTTGATTTTCGATCGATCTTTATTCGTAACAACACATCATCCAATTTCAAAAACTAATTTTTTTAATAGCTATTTCAATTTTTATAATACCCATTTAAAAATTTTTGGACATGTTTGATTTCGGTATGACAATGTGTTTGAATATCGGGAAAAACATTGGATCTATAGACTTTTACCAAAAACGTATTATTTTAAGTACAAAATAAATATAAAAAGGTGCACTTCTCTAGTCGGGTGTCAATATAGGGGTGGAAGCACTTCGCTTATCGGATAGGATACTTTTGGTGGATGTATTGCATTCGAAAAAAACGATTTTGAGGGTAGGTTCGGTGTACTATACATAACAATTAATATTAATGATGTTATTCTGTATATTTAACATTATGTCAAAAGAGTAATCGTTGAAAAAAAATGTCATTTAGTGTGACCTCTATATTATAAAATATAATATTTATTTAGAATACCTTGATTTATAAGTACATTACTATTATTACCAAATATACATTTAGTATATTTGATTTAATGTTTAGTTCCTATTTTGGTTTTTAAAACTAAGTAATAAAATATTATAAGATCTTTTTGATTTAATTGTTGTATATCAAAATCCTCTATACCTACAACAGAAATATAATTAAATAATCACATGACATAATAAAATAAAATAAAAATAATAATCATACAATATGGAATAATATTTAGTAAATTTATAAATTGGCGAATACTATAAATTGTATACATATATAATATTTTAAAGGTATACATTATACATTTATACTTTGAAAGTAATGCTTTTTGTTAAATATAATTTCCATATTTGAGGATAACAATATTCTTTTATTTAATTCAAAATTCGACCAACTATTTAAAAAGAAACAGGGTATGATATATATACCTATATAAATATAATTACCCGTAGTTTAAAATTGCCTACCTACTTAATACTTATAACACACTAAAGTGAATGTTCTATTAAATGTTTGGCTAAAACAAATGGTCTTTATAAAACATTAAGGAAATCTAATATTCAAAAAAATTTTTGAGAAAATTGTAAAATGACCTTGTTAAATAAAGTATCAACTAGATACAATTTTCTACCGAAAACCGGATAAGCTTGTAAATATCGAAGTACTCTTTCTGGTAGAAAAATCGTTAACAAAAAATAAAAATAAACATCATTGTAAAACCATTAGCTCCCTCACTATACTCAGAATCTAAAATAACAATATATGTATACTTATGTCAAGAGAATATGTGCCAAGAGTATTCAAAATAAGATTATTAGTAACAACTAATTTTGACTGTTAAAACTACTATGACTATAAGACCAAATTAGTTAGACCAAAAAACCATCATCGATATATTTTATATACATTATTTTATTTAAATACTTATTCACGAATTAACATATAATTTAATTTATTTCAAATTTACTTATTAATAGGTACCTATTAATAACTATTAATAAATATTAGATCAATAACTAAAAACAACCCTTTAATATTGTAATATTCAACTGTACTCAATCAGTACACGTAGAATAGTTAATCAATTATGAAAAAAACATTAAATTTAATAAAATATATTACATTTTTTTTTTTTTTTTTAAAAAAGATATGCATCCTTAGATTATGAAATCTATATACCAAAAAAGTTTAATACAACTTACCATTATACCATTTATAGATATTATTAATGATTTTCATTAATAATAATAGCCTAAGACAAGAGATTCAAATAATTTGGAAACATATGACAAAATTGAGATAGGACGGTAGTTTTCAACCATATAGACATCACCGGATTTAAAGACTGAAGAGATATAACTAAGTTTCTATAAATCAAGGAATATGCCTTTAGATAATGACCGATAAATCCAGACCGATAAAAAGCCAGGTAATCCATCAGGATCAATTGACCTAACATCTTTCAAAATAGACAAACCATGAAAAACATCATCAACAGTGAAGCCGCAATTTTAATAACCTCTACAAATTATATGGGTATATATATTATATAGGTATAGGTATGCCTATGTTTTAAATTTAATATTATTCAATCTTATTGACTATCCATGAATTTAAGAATTAATGTCTAATTACTAATTAAGTTTTAACGCGTTTCTCGGGAATGAACGTTATAATAATGTTATAATAATATAATTGTAAGTAGTTTAAATTGGAAATTTGAGTAAAACTGGGTAATAAAATTATTATACTCTTACAGCTTTAAAAATAATCAACTAAATTGTGGTTTCTGCATGAAAATTTATTTTTGCACGTGTCTCCTAGACATCTGTATCTCTTGTTTTTATATTACTAATATATTATATAGTATATTATATAATAGCTTTTATATATACCATGGTAAGAAAGTACTTAGACCCCGATAAAAATCCAAAAAGAAATTCTTGAAATGTACTAGTTTTATGGAGATTCCCCAGAGTAAACGCGTATAAAAGAGAGTTTAAAAGGTACCGTGTTTTCAAATTTCTAGTTGGTTGCAGACCATTTGATTATTGGGTTTCCATTATGTGGTATTTTGCACGTAATCAACATCTTTGACTTGATAATTAAAAACAAAAAGTATTAGGTATATGTAAATAAATTTTTGATTAAATTAATTAATTTAGATAATATATCCTGAAAAAATAAATTAACTTCTTCAAGCATTTTTTAACTATTTCAAAATTCTTTATGAAATTAATAGTAAAAAAAAAAAATGTTTTTCTCCGAAATACCGATGAATCTATCACAAATTCTTTATTCTATCATATTTGAGTGAACTAAACATATGTTGAAATTAATAATTATCAATATTTAATCATAAATGTCTATAATGTGTAGGTATATTATTATCGGTTCTACATTTATATGTAAAATTTAATATTGAATTTGAATATGTTAATTTTTAAACTTATGTCCAGAAAAAAATTTGTCATATCCAAATCTGCCAACAAATATTTTGATAAAAATTAGTCAATAATAAATATTTACCAGCAAAAAAATGTTTTATTTGTTTTTCAAATTTTAAATGATACGAGGTAAATTTTAACAATAAGTTTAGGTAAGAAGACTCATTTTTTAAAGTCATGATCACTAAAATCAAGATCCTAAACCAAAAAATGACCACATTACAGTAATTTAAAATGTTATAATAGTCGATATTTTCAAATTTGAAACTACTTTATATCTAAATTTTGGATTTATTTTTCAATTTTAAATTATGGTTTTTGAACTATTATTAATGCATCAAAATGACTTAAAAAAAATTAAAATTCCAATTCCTATATTAAAAAAGGTGGAGGGAGTGCTATTTAAAAAAGCTAGTTGTATTGAGCACAGTGCTCACGCACATGGAAAAGGTGCATACATTTGAAAATGTATACTAAATTAATTTCAGCAAATATAATTATTATTATTTTTTTACTTTTAAATTTAAAATAATAATAATATACTATCTTGTTTAAAAACCAATACTTCATATATATTTTGAATAAAAAGTGCAACTTTTACTATTCGTATAATTGTATCTGTAGTAATTATTTAATATTTTTAAAATTGGATATTTTCATTGTAAAAATAACAAGTATAACAGAGTACAATAAATTTTTTATTTTTCATTCATTGTTATTAATATATTTATTTATTTAAAAACAATTAAAAAAATCTAAATTTAAGATAACATCAGGGTAATGCCAAGCAGCAACTGCTACCCAACGGCAGTAATTACATTATTATTATTTTATAGTTTAAGTTAGTCAGTGTCAGTCTGTCGGTATTCTGCAACACAATAAACAGAACTTAATAAAAGTATTGGATTGAAAGTGTATTTATTAATTATTATTATTATTATTATATGTATATTTTTTTTAAATAATTATTCTAATTTTTTCCCATCAATTATAATAATGGCAACATTATATTCAATTCCAGTGTTCTTACTCGAAAAAAAAAATATATAATAAAATATTTGTATATTTAATACATATAAACATATTATATTTCTTTGTATTATTATATTTTTATATAATTTCAAAATGTATTTAATTTTTAATTTTCCTACTCTCGTTGCGTATATTCATTAAATTAAAAACACATATTAATCAACTGTTTTTAAGCTTTCAAATTTTGTTTTTTCTTTTGGAATTTAATTTGAAAAAAATAAAAGTACTCGTGTTCATTGTGAATCTATAAATAACACAACTAACATTACACTATTATAATATATAATATGTATATAATCATGCAATGAATGCTAAGTAGCTGACGTCCTATATTTTTTGGAACCACTTTGAATGTTGCATCAGCATGGACTTCAGTTATGCCATGCAAAAGTACTAAATGTATTAGTTGAGGACATGCCAATACAACACTATGTTTACCTGTTTTAAATAAGCCTCATTAGTTATATTTTTTATTCAGTAAGTATAATATTCCAAATATATACCTTTAAATTTCAAAAAATATTATCATTATACTAGAGTATAATTCCATAAAAAAAAGATTTTTAATTTTAATATTCTAATCGTAAAAAATTAGAATCAGTGATAGTCAAGACTCAAGAAGTACATGATTATTTATTAAATATTTGGTATATACTAACTTTCTGTTTATAGGTTTCTATATTAAAGAATAAAAACCTTATATCCCTGTTAGCCAATCTATCCCCTAAAAAGTTGTCATAGTAACCAATTGTTGATGATTGATGTGAATAATAATTTATTTTTAAAAATGTTAATTTTAGATTCTAAGCAGAATAATAAAGCTATTATACTTATAATGCTGTATTATATTTAATTAATTTTTATATATGCACCTATATACTATTCTGGTATGGTCTATTAGAAGTTTTGTGGTAAAGAGGTTTTTTGATGCCAAATTCATTCTAGTTGGTACTTTTTTAGTTTCTAGCACATAATTTTTTTGATTTTTCAAGTTGTTTTCTTAAGCATAAAGTAAACTAAAATAATATAAATAAAAAATTATGGAACTTTTAAAAAGAATCATTTTTATAAATAAAAAAATATCAAATAAATTTGTCATGGTTACTTATTTTATTTTATTTTTAATAATTAATATTATTATACCTAGTTCCGCTCAGAATCTTTTATAGAATGCAACTATTTATCTTTCTTTTTAAATTTAAAATAATATTAATATGCTAACCTGTCTGTAAGCATGATGGTTAAATTTCACCACCTTATCTACACAGCTTTTTTAAAATTTCAATTTATCAAAAAAATTACAAGCTGTAAAAAATAATAATTTTTTTTAATAAATTAAAATATGTTATAACGTTTCTTTCCTTATTTGTTTTCTTATTAAAAATTATACATTAAAATATAATATTATATCATTCATTTTGATGTTTTATTATAGTAATTTAAAGTGTAAGAGTGTATCATTAGATAAAAACTAAAGAATTTATAATGTATGCAATATGAATGCTATTTTTTTTATAGCACTTGGTATCCGACAGGGATTATTTATGTCTACTTATAAATATTTTATAAATATAGCATCAATTAATAATGTTTTATTACTATCAGGATCTCGAAAACATCCTCTAAATATGGAAGTATTACAACATGAGTACCTCAATAACTCATTATTATTAAATTTTACTGATAAATCATGTAATAATTGGGGTAAAGAAGGTAATGATGACCTTCTTATTGAATGCATTATGTTTTCTGCGGTTGAACAGTGGTATAAGCCCGCAGCAACTCTGTATCTGAAATATGTAATAATTTATTAATAATAGGTAGCAAAAAAATAATACATTTTTATTTTAATTATTTACATTAACTTTGTGATTCATCATCATAAATTATTCTTAATGAAATATTTTCATTTTGTGCCCCTTAACTGATGCGTTTCTAAATATTTTAACTAGATTTGTGACAGATATGTGTAACTGAATATTGTTTTAATTCGACGATGGAATTATTTGGATTTTTTTTGGCAGTTCTAGCACAAAAACAGTCTTATGCTTTTGCACATTTATAGCAACTATATATATATATTTTAATTGTAATGTAAAAGTAGGTATGTAGAAATTGGAAATAGTACGATTGAGTATGTTTTACTTTTTAGATTCTAAGCATAGCGAGAGAGCTAATGGTTTTACAATGATGTACCTATATTTTTTTTTCTGTGACAAAATTTTGACCAGAAGGAATGCTCTAATAGTTTTAACAAGCTTATCCTATGTATTTTGTATTAAAAAAATGGCAGGAACAAAATATGCTTTTGTAGTTTACTGTACATGTTAATATATATTTGATGAATATCACATTGGTTATATTATAATATAGTATATTATACTCATTACTCAATATAATTTGTTTCACCAACTCAGAATATATAATCAAATATTATAACTTATAAACTATAATAAATAAAGTACCTATGCTAAGTATAATTGGTCAAGTACCTATATAGGACACAGTACCTAAAATGCAATCTAGAATTCAAAATATGCTTATCATTTGGTCATATGTCCCCAACCATGGTCATAGATAGAATGGTTTAAGTAATAGGTAGGTATAGTATATACAGTGTGTCTTACAGGGATTTGACAAATGCAATAACTTTTGTTCTGTTAAACATTTTAAGTTTTTTTTTTTTTAAATTACTAGAACTCTGCTCTAAAATACTTACATTTTAGATTTTATTTTATTTTTTTTTTACAACTAAAAATAAAAATTTTTATTAAAATTTTTTTTACATTCCAAGATAGCTATTATATATATTAATTTTGAAAAATATTTGGTGTTTATATCATACGTGGTTTAGCGCAGAGGACGTTTCATGTGTGTGACGACCTGGCTAAATAAAAACAAACGGAGTCCGAAAGGGAGAAGGTTTTCGGAAGTAGGTATATAAATAAAAATATGATTACAAAAGTTGGTTTAAAGCGCGAGGCGCAGAATACGTTTTTAATATTTTATGAATTAAAAGAATACGTAAGAGAGAAAAATATAAAAATGACACAAAAATGAAACAAATACTCTACATGAGTACGAGAAAAATAGAGGCGGACGTGTCTCCGTGCCATATGACGCTGAGGTCGGTCGTGCGAACGACTATTGTTCGGTCAGCGGTCGTAGGCGGAGAGAGCGAGTCGACCGGAGCGACCGGCCGCTTCGTCCCGACGGAGGTAGTGGTATTGTTTGGAGGGGATGAGATCGAGTAGGTAGGTACAAGGAACATAAATATAATTACAAATAATTCATAAAACAATAAACAATTATACAAAAAGAAAATGGTAACCCTGTTGGTGGTATACGTGCCGTATCACCACAGTGGTGTTAACCATAGAATGTATGCTACCATTACGTGTGACGCATTCTAACCTTAAAACTAAATACAATCGTTGTGTATTGTACACGTTTAGGATAGTTCTTTATGTCTACTACGCACATACATCGGCACTTAATATTTCTCGATTTAGTTTCAATATATGCGTAGCTTTAAGGTAGATTTTCATTTGTGCGAACATTGATGCCTTTAGCAAACCAAAAAATCATGTTCGCATTTCTATTGTTGTGATTTATTCTAAGCAACTTTTATTGTGATCTACAATATTTTGTATTTACTATATATATTGTTAATTTATATTTAATGTTGGAAATTACTGGTACAGAATTAATGAAATTAGTATTTGTACTACAATAACACACTAGTCAATCGTGTCACGAACGCAAACTGAGCGACCACTGAACACTGAAAACAAAACAGGTATATTTAATTTACAATGTATCACTAGGTAGGCCAACATTTTATCGTTCAAATCTTTGACCGTGTGATTTGAAACATATCTTTAGTTGTAAACTTCATTGTTAATATTAATTTATATTAGGTATATAAATTATATTTTAGTGGTCAGATTTGTTTTTAATAATATGACATATAATTTAAATGATTATGTTATTTAATGTTTGTATCATGTACCTATGTAAAAGAACAGATCGAAAGACCATTTACAGTAGGCCCAAAACTGTTAAAGGTATTTAAATAAAAATAATAATATATTTTTTTAGGCAATATTTTAAAGTAAACACTCATGTTTTTATATGAAATTCAGCTTCTATTGTATATTTGTACTAGTGTAGAACTATAAATCACAAATAAGGTGAGGTTAAATCATGATTAGATATAAAAAAAATATAGCTATCTATTACAGGGGGTTACAAATATATATATAACTACAATCTAAATTAATTTAAAATACTTAAAATTTTATTTTTTTATTAATGTGATTCATTGTGTGTATTAAAACATTTATTTTAGAATTGTATTTTGTTAAGTCACAATATTTTAGAATTTTTAGTTATTATTAGGGCCTGGATTTAAATGCTCTATAAACTACTAAAAAATGCTCTATAAAATAGCTAGAAATCCGTTTAAAAAATTAAAAAAATTATTTTACAATAATGACCTTGAAAATGATCTTTTTTATTTGTAAATTTTTTTCAGTTGCAACTTTAATACTACAAATTTTACAAATTAAAATAGTCCCGCCTGTTGTGAAAATGTCTGCATCAAATTCATTTACATAGGCACACACGCGGGGCGGAAACCGATGATTTCACTTTTGCAATTTTGAACACTTTTAACTAATAGGTATGTACAAAATATTACACAAAATAAATGCAATCACGATGTAACACTGACTGACCAATATTAGTTGTTATTTGTTTGAGTCCCGGTGATACACCACAGTCATTAATCACACTACTATTAATGTTCTATTTATGATTTTAATAAAGTATATCTAGATACTATATAAAATTGACATGTAGATAGATAAAGAATTTATCGGAATCATAAATAAAACGATTGATAATTGGCATGGAAAATATTATGAAAACAAACTTATTTTTAATTGCATAATTTTACAATAAAAACTCGTATAATATATAAATATACACTAAAAATTAATTAAATGACCGAATAATTCTAAAAAATGCAAAATAAAATGTTAAGTTTTAAAGTCTCTGTTACATGAATCAAGTTATGTACTTGGAATGCATTTTTATAGAGAACTCCCAAAAATGAACTTTGTATTGAAATCGGTGCCCTAATTATTAGGTATACTTAATAATAAGCATAGTCTGACAGACCACTCATCAGTAACTATGTTATATATGTACATGTTAGTAGTTAAGTGTTAAGAAAACATCTTTTTTAATAGCAAATAAATTCTATAATTTGTTGTTAGTGAGGTAATTTTTTAATTATCCGCCAAAAAAAAAAAATCTCAATGCTTAGAGTCGTATTTATCAAATATAATAATTTATCATTTCTTTCAAATCTAAAATAACAAAAAAAAAAAAAATTATCCTGTTCAAGAACTGAAGGAATGAGGACCAACTTCTTTCTATATTTTACTTGTTGTATAAAATGCTTCCATGTTTTTTTTTTGTTTTTTTTTTTTTAATAAATTTAATAAAATAGGTAGATAATATATTAGTTATATAAAAATATAATTTTCATTTTAAATATTTTAACTAATTATAATAATTTATGTAGTAAATATACCTAAGTTCCAAACAAGTCAGTTTCATATTTAGTTAGAAAAAATGATCAAAATATAGATACATTTTAAGCTGAATAACAAGGCTCCCCCTTTAACTAATATAAATGTTGCATAATTACAGGTAAAACAAAAAATACCTACTCTAATATATTCATTAGTTCATAAAAAAAATTATTTAATTACAAAGTAATACTAAGTAGTAAGAATTTTTCCAATTTATATAATAGAAATTTGTATCTAACATAATATAAAAATTATTAAAATCAAAAATTGCATATTAAATATTGTTTTTTTTTTATGTTTAGAAGAAATGAATCATACTATTGAACGATATAAATCTTTACTTGGACATTTCCAGAATAATGATTTTAAAGAACTACTAGAAGTGTTTGGTATTGAAAATACTGGTCGAAAATTGCATCTACAAGAGCAAGCAATCAACTTGTTAATAAATACACCAAAGGGCTTCGATTGTCAAGGATATTTATCAAAAATAGTTGAGATTTATTCGAAGAGGAATGATATTTCAAGAAATAATAATAATAAAACGCATACTATGCAATTTCCTCGAAAACCAACACACAAGACACAACTTGGATTGAAATACTTTCTTCAGAAAAATATTGCGGGAAATAGAGATCTCCTAGATGGTTATCGGCAATCTGTTCTTTCTAATATTGTATCTCACGTTCCTATAAATAAATATTTTAGAAACACAGCACTAATGGAGCCAATAAGATCTGAAAATAATGCAGTTATTTCTGGGTCTAAAATGAAAGTTAAACAAAAGCGAAAGCTGTTTAGTATGCATGTCCCACAACAAATAAATTATCAGACTTCTAAACAACCAAAACAACTAATATCTAAAATACGATCCAAATCACCTCAGGTTATCTCCCAAAAGCAGAAAGACTTACATAGTAACAATATTATTGGAAATAGTAGCATCCATCATGGTCATCAGCAGTTTGTTACTTGTAATAATGTATCTCGGGTTTCTACAAATCAACAAATTAGAACTACAGCACCAATGGACCCAATAAAATCTGAAAATAATGTGATTACTTCTGGTTACAATATAAAAGTTGAACAACAGCAAAATCTGTCTAGTATGCACGTCCCACAACAAATAAATGATCAACCTTCTCAACAACCAAAACAATTAATGCATAAGATAAGACCTAGATCACCTCAAGTTATGTCCCAAAAGCAGAAAGCCTTGCTAGATAACAATCTTGTTGAAAATAGTAGTCCCCAACAGGGTCAATGGCAACCCATTATTTTTAATGTTGTATCTCTGAATCCTGCATATCAACATATGAACACCACGACACCGATGAACTCAATAGGATCTGAAAATAATGCAGTTACTCCTGGTTACAATATAAAAGTGAAACAACAATAAAAGCTGTCTAGTATGCACGACCCATAATAAATGAATTACCTTCTCAACCAATACAAGTAATACCTAAGACACGAGACCCAGATCGCCTTAGGTTATGTCCTAAAAGCAGAAAGATTTAAATAGGAAGAATATTGTTGAAAATAGTAATCTCCAACATGGTCATTGACAGTCTAGTTTTAAAATTCATACAAGCCAAGGAAATTTCCTCAAAAAAATAAAGGACCAGTAGAATTGGGTTATAATGCAATATTAGAAAAAACGGATTTTTTTTTCTAGTGTTGTATCTCAAGATCCTACAAATTAACTTATTAAAACCACAATACCCATAGGATCTTCTGAATAACCAAAAAATTAATATATAAGATACGACTCAAATCGCCTCAAATTATAACCTAAAAACAGAAAGCCTTGTAAGAGAACAATATTTTTGGAAATAGTTGTCTTTAACATGATCAGCAGCAGTCTAGTTTTCATAATACCGTAACATATAAAATTCCTACAAACCCAGAAGATGAAAAAGTTTTATACCTAGAAAACTAAAATTTTAGCTAGGATTAAGTTTAAAATTTACCATTTTATGAAGATCATTTAGAAGTTATTAATTAACCCAATATTTTTAATTGACTTTGAAAATGTACGCAACATATCTAAAGGTAAAAATATTTTTTGTGAACATTATTCTAATTTTTAATATTGATTAATACCAAAATAATTATTTTATATTTAGGCCTTTTAGAAGGAATCTACAATTTGTCTTTGTTAATAGAACATACAAACAGTATTTTAGTGAATTTAATTCCTTCTTTTGGAAAAATGGAATTTCGTTATCAAATACTTATTTAAATCTTTCAAATAGATACAATGTCTACTAAAGTAATTGATTATATGCCTCTTGCACTTAATATTCAAATCAATAGCAAATAATGGCCATTGCCTCCATCTAAAGGTAATAATAATCATGTAGGAACTAGAAGAATTCCAAGTCCAATTAATTGCACTCATCTTCTTAAACTATCTCCAATTACAGGAAATAAAATCACCATAAGTTAGTTTCCAGATAGCAAAAACTATGTTATGGCACTATTTGTTGTAAAAATACTTTTAGATAAAGGATCAAAAAATATATACAAGAAAAATGATTATATTATTAATAAGTTTGGGAGTATTAATTCTGATTTGGCTACTACGTCTATTTTTTTTCTTTGCTGTGTCCATTAAGTAAGATAAGAATGAAGTTGCCAGCTAAATCAATAAGCTGTTTTAATTTCAGAGGAAAGGCTAATCTGATATATAGGGTGTTTCTAAAATTAATACTCAGATTCCATACACATACCCAGTGGAATGACGAAAGTTTGAAATTTTTTCCCCGCTTTTAAAACATAAGTTTTTGAATTTTTATTCATTGTATTTTGATATAAATGTAAAAATAAATACACATTATTTTCCCTCATTTTCGCCCCTTTTTTAATGTTTTGACAGTGTCATCTGATGTCGCGATGATGTAAAAAGTGATGTGGCATATCGATTCATATGAGAAATTCGTACAAAATATTATGAAGTTATTTTTTTAATTATCATGAAATATTTGTACATAAGTAACAATATTTTAAGAATAAATGTAAAAATTCTAAGTTTTTTTTATTTAAAAACTGTGTTAATTAATTAGCTGTTAGACATCAATAAATAAATTATACCATAATATTTTCTGCAAATTTTTCATATGAATCGATAAATATATCAAATGATTTTTTTTTATCGTATCGACATTACGCGTCAAACTGAGCGTCAAAACGTTTTAATTGATCTAAATAAGGAAAAATGATTGTTATGAGAATTTTCCAGGAAATATTATGGTATATTTATTTTAATATTTATATCAAAATGTGATGAATAAAAATTCAAAAACTTGGGTTTTAAAGGTGGAAAAAAATGTTCAAAACTTTTGTCATTGGGTTACTTTACTGAGAATGTGTACGAATTTTGTCTATTCATTTCAGAAACACCCTGTATATAATATAGCTCATCACTAGGGAACAGATTTATATGAACAAAAACCCTCATAATATACATTTAAATACTAAAATATGTCACAAAATTTGCATTTAAAATTTACAAACGTGCATTGAATATGCAAAAAAAGTATAAAAAGTTAAAAATGTACAAAACAAAATGGGTGATATTTTAATAAGAATGAAATAAATTGTGCATATTTTCTTATCAGACTTCTGATAGCTTATTTTAATAAATATATGAGAATACCATTTACATATAAATCTGTTACCTACTCATCACTTACAAGTTCAAAAAAAACTTTGGTTTCCTAATGTTCAAATGTTTCATTCTTACTCATTTCCCGGTATCAAATTTGTTACTAGTTGGAAATTTACAATTTTTTTTTTATAATCATTTAAATTTTTTTGATAAAATGTATTATTTCAATGTAATAACAATTGAATAAAATTGAATTAAAACAGAAATTATAAGTTTACATCCACAGCCAACCTTCTAATGTCTGCAAGAAATTAATATAATTTAGATTTTAACTAAATTTCTCAAAAAAAAATTAAATTTTAATTCACCAATTATTTTACTATGTAATTTGAATTTTTACTTTATAGTTATATTTTTTTTTATGACAGTTTTAAATTTAATGTACATATTATATATTATATGTTTATATGTATTAGTTTGTAATGGTTGTTTACTATTTTTATGTATAAAGCTTATTATAATTTGAAGACAATTTGCATGTTGATGATGAAATAAATATGTCCATCAAATAGAAGTGTTTTTAGTAGTAAACTGATTTTAGTTATAATATAATTTATTTAGAATATAATTTTTTTAATTTAAATTTAAATTTAGTATTTTATTTTAGATATTGTATTTTAGTATCTACTATATTATTGTAATAAATTTAAAAAAAACCGTATTCCCAATTTTAGATTATTTATAGAAATTATAGTTAATTTGTATGTTACTCTAATTATATTTACAACAATTTTGTACATAAGATTATTATAATATATACTGAACATATTTTAATTGACAGTGACAGTTAACTGTCAAACGTTATCATTTATTACAAGATATTATTTATATATATATATATATACACATACAGGACAGCTCCAAAATGACAATAAAATATATAAAACAAAAATAAAAGAAAAGAAAATTAAACTAAACAAGTAAACAATCAGAAACATGGCACAATTAAAAAGAGAGAGGGCTAGTCATTGATGATGTGCATTAGACGAGTTATTAGAGAGTTTGATGAGGAATAGTGAAGATGAAAAATGATAGAAGAATGTGTAGAATGAATACATATTTTAAAACTTATAAGGGGTGTAGTAATGATGGGCAGTCAATTCTATCAGAGATAATATTAGAAATTAAAGAAAGGTTAGTGCCTGCAATTATGCTGAAAAGAGATACCACCTGTTGGACGAGAGTGTAATCATGAAGAAGAAAATGGATATGTAGAGTAAGAGTAGCTTGTTGAAAACAAATTTTCTGCATACCTTTTCAATCATCATTTTATGGGAAGATGTGGGTGGGTCACAAATAACAGAACTATACTCAATTAAGAAACGAACAAGGAATGGAATTCTCGGGAGATTTGAAAAATAAAACAAAGAAACTTAAATTCTATGCAACACATTGCTTTAATATGTTTACCGGGGCATAACGAATGAGTAAAAGTAAAACCTAGGTCATTCATTGAATTGTTAGCAGATTTAAGTGGAAACTCGTGTATAAAGTAAATATGGTTAATAAATGCACGTAAATGAGAGAAAGTCATAACAGAGCATTTGGAAATGTTAAGATTGAAACCAAGAAACTTACCTCAAACAAACAGATACTGAAGCTCAGCCTGGAGTAAACTACAATTTTATATAATCAATTAACTGTGTATAAGGATTGTTCAAAAAGTACTTGGACAAATATAATTATGGCTAATCTAGACATGATATCACTTTAAACTATAAATAGATATATTTATTAGTGAATATTTTAAACAAAACCCGAAGGCATTATTTTATCTCAGTTTAATATTACACATGGTTAGTTGTCAAATGAGGCAGGAATCTCAGTTAGACATAGCCATGAAATGTTAATAGATAATTTACAAATGAGAAGGGTTACTTCCAATGTGTTCCTCGATTGTTGACGTTAGAACAAAAGGAAACTTTTGTTCTAACAAAAATTAAAATGTCGAAATATTGAAAATCATTCTGCTGAACATACTTTCTCCCATAAAATAATCATAGGTGAAGAGACTTGGGTTTAGGGGTACAACCTGGAAACAAAGGTTCAGTCTTTGTTCATTAATTTCGAACATGTTTAAAAGGCTCAAACGATACAAACTGACTTGATTTAATCATGTGTAGTATTAAACTGAGATAATCTTTTTGAACAACCCTTGTATTTAAGTTATATTATGCATAAAAAAAAAGTATATCTGTGTACTTTTAATATAAAGTCAGTATATTATATAAGGTACAAAATATTTTACATGGTAGGTAGTACCATTATGGCCTAATTATTTATAATACATATATATATATATATATATATATATACAAAATAATTATATAATAAATGAAAATATTATAAAAAGATAATAATTTAAAAATGTTATTTTAACTTAATAAACTAATTTCTGTTTCTGTGATTTTGGTTTCTGGAATGAAAATCTGTATAAAAACAATATTTTATATGATTTATTTTTTATTTATTTATTTTTTATGATTCATAAACATGAGTTTAAGTACCTTATATCCATCTGTAAAGAGTTACACAGGCAGATAGCAAAGAGGGGCCTGAGAGGACCGGGTCCCCTAAGGTAAGTTTGTGGTCCCAAGTTGGCTCCCTTAGTTTATTTTTTATTTAGTCCTTTTGAATATTATGGAATAGGTGTATGACAGATTTTTTTTATATATAAACTATTAGTATTGACAACATTTTGTTAGTCGACAATTTGCTCAAAAACAGCAAAATATGGACAATATATATTAATACAATATTATTGTTATATTGTATTAATATGTATTATACATGTATTAAATATGTAATATTATATTATTACAATATATATGCATAATAATATAAAATATTACTATTAAATTGTAGCATAATATATACATATATTGTTACATATAGACACATAATTGTATAGGTACCCATATTAAGTGGTATTTTGTGCATTGTAATAATAATGATATTCTCTGTTAATGTAATATATAGGTACATTTGTAGAGCATATTAATATTTTTAGATTCCAAAGATTATACAATAATATACAACTTCCAAGTTCCTACAAAGTATTATCATCATGTTGGTAATCTAAATAAAATAATCTTCGTAAATTATTGTAGGCGCATTCAGATTTAAAATATTTGTATTACTATGTACTTGTGTATTTATGTAAATAAATTTAAGTTTGTTAAATTAATTAATTTATATAAACAAAGTTTTATAAAAAACAAATAAAAATAATATAAATATATTTTATATATATTAAAATATATTAATATATATATATAAATATAATATAATATATATTATTATAAAATTTATTAATATTAATTTTATAATAATAAAAATAAGTATAAGTGATTACTTTCATTAGTAGAAGCCAAAAAATAAATAAAAAAGAAGATAAACACAATGTGGACAATGGTTCAGGTTAATTTTAACTTTTTAGATTTTTAAGTCTTTTTAAATACATTTCGTATTTATTATTATATAATAATATAAATTCATAAGTATATGTATCTGATAGGTAGATATATACCTATTTATATAAATAGTGCTTGAATCGGAAAAATATAAAAGCTGTATTCTAGGGATTACAAAAATTAAGCATTCCATCAAACTATTTCATTTATATACTGTAAAAAATAATTAGTGAGGGTGATGTCGAAATTTTAAAAATTAGTAGAGGAGCACCGTTTCCTTGCAAACCCCCTCTACTTTATGTATTTATGGTGACCATATTACAGTGGTGTATCCAGGATTTTTATTTGGGGGGATGTCTAATAATTTTTTTTATATAGGAAAAGATTAATTAGGATCCTTCACAAGTTTGGTAGGTATGCCGCTGCCATGGCTATATTTTTAGGTTTGGTCTCTGTGCATCTATTCACTTATTAAACTGTGTAATTAATTAAGTTATTAGTAACCCTCACTATTGATTTTATAATGTACCTACTTATATTATATATATTATAATATTTATCACCTTAATTTTAAAAGAAAGAATGGAGGGTGTCAGAACATTTCCACGATTTCATTATGCCAATCACCATAGGCGTGCGCACGGGGGGAGGGTTGGCCGTGGCCCCTCCTGTGGCCCGTGGTTTTTGTTTATAATAAATGTAATACATATTTGTATACTATATACGTAAATATAAATTTGATTTTAATATTGCGTCTATATATATCTATATATAAATTTGCAATCGGACTGAAAATTGTTTTATATTTGGTTCATTAGAGTCGTCGTTATAACAGTGATTGTAAACACGTAGGTACAACCCACAGAATTCTATGTACAAAGTACAAACTATTATTATTAATCATCTTTAATATCAGCAGCTATGGTGGTTATTGTGTTTTTCATGGTAGACCTAGTGATTACCTATTACCCATAGACGTACAGGTATTATTATTTTAATGTTACTATTATTATTATTATTATTTAGTACAAAAATCTTTGGTTCAGACATATTTTTATGTGGGGCACCCCCTGCGAATAAAGTCTGCGCACGCCTATGCCAATCACAGAAGTAAATTAATTGAGGTTAGGTATGTCAGGTCGACAGCTGGCGTAAAACTTGTCACAAGATATGAGGAGTCCTAAATAGAGTATAGATGAGTTTTCCCATCTCGGATGTTTGCGGAAAAACAAAATTGCGTACTTAGGGGGGAGATAGCCTAAGAGATAAGTTGACCGGTACCAGACAGCGACTGCGGTAGCTGTTTCATCGGTTATATGTTCGTGTCTACTTAATAGCCGTGATGTCAATGATGTAGGGAAAGCACTAAAATGAGTATGCAGGATAGGATTAAATTGAGAGTAGGTGAGTGGAATGTAGGAACATGGAGCAGGGGGTTAGCAAAAATTTTGAGGAGGAGGATTTTGAATACCTATCTGATGTGTGCAAGAAACAAAGTGGTAAGGAGGAAAGCAAGAGAAATTAGTGAGGGGTATAAAATCATATACCACCTCAGGAAGGATTAGTACAAGGAATGGTGTAGGAGTGATATTAGATGAAGAAATGAAAGGAAAAGTGGAAGAAGTGATTAGGAAAATTGATAGGGTAGGTAATTGTGTTGAGAGTTGAGTGTTGGGCAGTATCTTCGATACAAGTATCTTAGATACAATTGCATCTTGTTTCACGATACAGTTCTGAAAAGAATCGAATATTTTATACCGCGGTACCTACTTTTTTAGTAAGTAGGTACCTTCTGAGTATTTCATAAATTTGTTTTCAAACACAGTTACTCGATGCATTAAAGAAATACTTTGAAACAATGATTATTTTTTTTCTAAATTAAAATAAATATTGACAACTAGGTATTATCATTACACTTATTATTATTAAGAATAGTAATTAGTACTACAGAATATAACCCAATAATAGAATAATAGATATAAAAAAAATGATAATTAACCTTCAGGCCTCAGATTAATAGTAGGTACCTAGTACACCGAGGCGTACCTATATTATCGTTTTTCTAATTTTGTAATCTATTTATCTATATAAATAACTGAAATCTCGACAGTGAACATATGGTGTCAATATTTTCGTTCGGCCGCGACTGTTGTGTCGGGCTTCCCGTATACCCCCTGCAGTTAGGGTTGCCATATGTTCCGATTTAGCCGAGACACTACCGGTTTTGGCCATTGCGTTCCAGTGTCCCGAAAAAACCTCGCGAGAAGGCTAATTGTCCCGGAATCCAATTTCCATATTTAATATTAACCTTTTTAATTTTTAATAGAGAAAATATGTTTGAAAATTATATAATTGATAGAAACACATATCTATTTTCACATAAGTATGGATATTATAGGTATATACACTTACTCCAAGATTTGCAATTATTATTTTTAAAGGTTAATAAATATTAGTTTTATAAATTAAATTTGTAATATTAATACCTAAGTATTGACAAAAATAATTCTTTCGAACCGTTTAAAATATTTGAAAAATTGTTTAAAGAACATGTCAAATTTAAAAAAATTCTTCTTGAAGATCATCACTTATTAACTTTTATTAATTTTTATGAACTTCACATAATAGCAATATAGATGACAGTCTGATTCAAGTACAGCTGTATTTGCTTATATACCTATATTGTTATTTTATGTAATATATATCTATATATCTATTTTTATAAATAAATTATAATTATTATTGTTGATTTCCTAACAAAAAAATATATGTTGATCGTTTAAAGAAAAAATTCAATATTTATCCATAGATGGTACCTATCTTATGATCCAACATAATACGTAAAGTTTTAATAAGTATATAAAAAGTAGCAATAGGTAGCAATATAGGTAGCAATAGCTACAAAAATCAGAGAAATATCAGTAATTTAAATATCGCAATTACATTGTCAACTATTCCAATTCAAATTTTTAATTTCGAAAAAAAAAAATTTTAAATCTAATTTGGAAAAAGTGCAGCATTATGTAATATTGAATGTTTAAAAAGAATAATGGAAAATTGAAGTTACATTTCGTCTAAAAACACGTAATGCACAAACATTTAAACTGGTACCTACTCATAGAGATCAAAAACAATCCGATCGTCTAGAATTTGTAAGATTTTGTCTATTATTGTTGTTATTTTTTAAATGTGAGCAAGACTCCTGGGATCTGGGAGTCTATAAAACTATAGCCAGGAGCCCAGTCAGACTCTGGCCGATGTGATTATGACTTACCATATTCATAACTCGTAAGGCTGGGCAACTTAGTAATATGCATAAGTATTATAAACAAATTGTCATTATCAAAAGCAATAAATTGATTTTGCTGATAAATTTTATAATATTTAAAATATATGTATATATAGGTACCTACCTATAAAGAATAAGTTTATTGAACTTATTTTGTGATATATAATATCAATGATAATAAATAACATATCTTAATAGATTTCCTTATTAGTAAAATTAAATAATTAGTTTTTATATTGTAGATCATTGAAAAGCAATTACCTACCTATAGACTATAATATAGATATATATTTACGGCCACGGTCTCACAGGTACCGGCCCACCGGGAAATTTCCCAGTATCTCGGTGGGTCAATCCGCCCATACACGTGTCTGATTAGATCAAGTCTTTAGGTACACACGTTTTTAACAGAAATAATATTAACATTTTATATAGAGTATAAATCAAGAAAAATTTGTTAAGTATTTGCCATTTGGATGGTGGAACTTTTACTTAAAACTATAGTATAATATATTTTTGTAAATAAAAATATAATGTAATAAAATTAAAATTAAATATGGTAACCCTACCTGCAGTATACAGGTATATACTCGCCCCATTATTATTGCGCGCGGACCAGGCTCTGGCGAGTTACCGAGTTCAACTCGGTGGGCCGCGCGATATATGGACCAATTAAGTTTTATGTGGCCAAAAATATAAGAGCATAATGTGAAATTTTGAAGATTTTTAGTAGCCGGTACTCTGTAGTAGGTACATTCAACTTTAAAATTTTTAAAAGATCAAAAATTCTTTTTGGGCCGGTAGAAATCGTAAAATTCAGCGGGTCGGTAATTTCACTGTCCGACACTGGCGCGGACTACAGACCAAGATAATATATATATATGTACTTGCAATTTGCACGTGCGCCTGCGATAATCCATGAACAGAAATCTAAAATTATAGGTACCCTTTAATTTTGAAAGTTTGAAGTCTGTGAAAAAATTTGAAAACGTGAAGGACGAGTATCTCTACTATCACCAAATTTATACGTAAGTAGGTACCTACCTACTGATCACTCAATTTTTTAAGATCTTAATTTAATATAAGGTACCTAGCTATATAGGTAATAGATGGCAATTAAAGTTTAAAGCCTCAACTATAATAATATACGTAGGTACTAGATACCTATTGAAATTTGTAAACTTTTATTTTGTATTTAGAATACAGATTATTCAAGTACCTGTATACATCTAAAAAGTTATTCAAAATAAACAAATACCTACTTAAACACATTAAAATTATCAAGTAATATATTATTCTAAATATAAAAATTATATCTACCTAGGTACCTACTCTACATACAATGAAGTAGGTAGGTACCTACCTAAATTTTTTGGCATAAATCTAGTTTAAGGCTCAATCGATTTTCATATAGTTTTTCTAGTGTTCCCGCGTACTTTAACCAGTAAATAAAAATGGTGAAATCAAAATTTGGTGGACGGACTTGGTTAAAAAGTTATAGCGATTTGAAGTTTGCAGATATACACGTGTATATCTGAAAGTAGTAAAGTAGAAGTACACTTGAACCATATTTAATTAACCTATTACATATACCTGACATGGTGTTTCAAAATAAATCGGGAGATTTTTTCGACCATAGCTAGCGAGTCTCAATTCTCCCAGCCGCATATTTCCTCGATATATTTTAATTTGTACGTGCATGCAGGTTATTTCCATTACCCATTATAACACTTTTGCGTAAATATATTTTTATAATAAATATTGTGATTATACAGCAATAAAAACTCGTAGACACGGCACCAATTATAAATCACTTTTAAATCGTATTTAAATATTTCTAAATTATTATACTTTGATATTTCTAAAAATTTCTTAAAAATTGCCTATACAGACCCTTTTAAAAAAACGAGTGTGTAGCGTCCTCTTAAATAATGACCATAAGCGACATGCATTGCGTTCAACGATCTATGGTCAAATAAATGACAAACAAAAATCATAATAATATTAGGTATACGATATACAAAAATTAATATCAATTAATATACCTACTTACAAAGTCCGAGCAACTGCCTGTGGGTGCTGGTGTTATATTATCGTATTTACGACGTAAAAATATTTTATGGAATTGTTCAAAACCTGATAACAACACGCACGCGATTTTGTATGAACTTGAAAATACATAAACCCAGCTAGTATATTAATAACATTTTGAACTGATATATTTATTTCTTTAATCACATTTCAGGGGGAGAAGTTAAATTAAGAATTATGAAAAAAATACATTTTTTTTTTTCAAAAAGTTTCTTTTTTAAATAATTATTTCCGCTAAAATTTCTATTCAATCTTTGCAATTCTATCACACCTGGTGAGTGCTTCAAGTGTTGGGGGCCTGAGGCCACTGGCTCCACCTTAAAATCCGGCTCTGTATATATATATATTAAAGCGGGGTTGTATGTATTGTCTCCGAAATCTCTTTGTTACTTTTAATTAGTATCAAATATTATACTTATAATAATATGTAAATGAAACTATTTCATTAATATTGATAATGATATATATGTAGGTAGGTATACCTTATTATACATACATACTTATATAACATATTATAATCCTTTATTGTTCATTATATCATTATAAATATTAATGAAACAGTTTTATTATTACAAAAAATATATTTAATTTTAAATTTTAAATATTACCTATATACCTTGGTATCAATAAACTTGTTCCAGTTAACGGAAAGTAGCAGGAGAATTTCAAATATTTTAACCGCCATCTCACCACCTACACCCATTTGCTTAAACTCGCTGTGTACATGTATTTCTATATTTTTATTGTGTTAAACATACCTATGTTGGTAAGATTTTGTCTTGTCTCTTTTGTGTGAAATATGAGTACATACTACCTACAGTTTATACATAAGTACCTACCTATACCTGCTAAATTTTTCAAGACCATTCAATATTGCCATATAGGTAGGTACTTGGATTTTTAATGTTTTAAGGCTGAACTATGATAATATAGATAGGTAGTTTAAAATTTATGAACTTTTATTTTATATTCAGAATAGGTACATATTATTGAAGTATCTAGGTGGTACCTAAAAAAGTAAATACTACCATGATATAGGTACTTAATAATTAAACAATTATATCATAGTAGGTACCTATATTTTAATTCAATTAGTCACTAGATGTAGTAGGTACCTAGTAGATAACTATAGGATTTAAAAGTACCTAGTCAGTGTTTATAATTTAATGTTTCATTAAAATATGCCAATTATATTTTATTTTCATTTTATTTATTAAAATAAATAATTAAAACATTATTTATTAAACATATTCATACATTTGCTCAGCTTTTTCTATAAGCTATAATAAATGGTGTACTAATAAATTTACCTTTGTGGTGGGATTTAGATATTTACATATTTGAATATATTATGTGAAAAAATTTTACTACAATAATACCAATTATATATAAATTTGTTTATAGGTTCATTAATATCACCAACTGTTAAACAAAATATTAAAGAAAACAGCTTTATTATAAATTCTCCAATAAGAAAAATCTTAGTTAATGATTAAGTATGATAATATTTTGACATCATCTCAACATATTAAATATACTACACCATCATTAATTTCCATGAAAAATAAGAATTTTCAACCGTGGAATGTTTTGTTGAGTCTCAAGGTAAATTAAAATTGACCTAATTTTACTTATCAAATTAATATATTTAATATTTCACTTATAATATTTTATAGGATCTGCATCTCAACCAACTCTCCGTATAACCCCTGAAAGAAGATATGAATATAATATGATTGATACAGGTATTTTTTAAATATAAAGACTTAAAAAACTCCACAGCACTTTTTAGTCCTCAAATTTTTTTCAACTAACAACATTTAAATATGTAATATCAATAAAAAAACAACTTGAATTTTTAATATAATATTAATTCATTTGAAATTTTAGTTTAACATGTAATCAATTTACAATTGACAAGTATATTCTAACATGCTGTTTCACAATTTAAGGGATACTAAACGAAAAAAATTAATTTTTAGTTTTTAAGTATGTTCATTTCTAAGAAAAATGGTATCTGCTCATATCGATATATATATGAGTAGAGCCCCGATTTATATGCATTTGAATGTTTTTTTAAACTGTCCAAAATGTTGTGAGATAAGCTACAATTATAGTCAATAGTCTGAAATACAGTTTTATTTTGCTAGTTTTTTACATGTACTGCATATTTTTGTGTTTTACAATTTTTCATTGCATATAGATAGGTTTTAAATGCATATTATTAATATTTTGGTCATATTTATATTCCTAACAAATATTTACTTTATATTTTGGCATAGATGTGAAACGGAACTTATAATTATTCAAGTATTTCAAAAAATGTATTTCTTTATTATATTTTTTAAAAATAAAAATAAAAATAAAAATTTTTTTTGCATATTTTTATTTTAAAGGGTATATTTCTACAAAATAAGTGCATAAATGCATATTATACAGTGTATATGTCTAAGGTTATTTAGAGTATATAAATCCGGGCCCTAGTTATGAGGAATTGAAAAAGAGCTGCGTGACACATCATTGGACCGGGCTTGCCATAATTATCTATCTTTACATCTAATGCCGTATCCTAGCTGAACGTAAAAATTAAATAGGTTATAACAATAAATTGTTTTAACTAATGAAACAAAAATGTTTGTTACTGACTCAAGTGACTGTAGGCATCATTTGTATATTCACATCTACCAATTGTCAGCGTACAATTAAATATACATAGAACACTCGCTCGCTCAGGTGGGATATTACGCAAAAAAGATGGAACGTAGCATAAAAGTTTACGTGTAATTTACCTAGGTATCCTTAAACTATATTTTTGGATTTTTGTTAAAAATCTTGTGTTTTTTTATACTGAGAACGATAGTAGAACCAGAAGTTTAATAATATATTTTATTATAAAATATTTTAATACATTTTACCAATTCTAATACAGATTGCATAGTAAAGGATGATATATGTATATTTTTTTACTAAGCAGTAAGGTATTATAATATTCTATATTTATATATTTACTAATTATGTTTGTGTTTTAAAAATTAAAATCTAATGTTTATTTATGTCTATATTTATTAACTTTATGTTCATGTTTTCTGTATTACTTATAGATGGATTAAGAATCCATAAAAATATCAATATAAGATAAACAAGGATTTCAATGATTCATTTGTAAATTGGTAAAATCATTCAAATTTCCGACTTCTTTAACTAGCTGAAAAACAAAATAAAAATACTCCTACTGTTTAAATAAATATCTGTAAAAAATAATTTATTTTGTTCAATAAATACTTTGTTATTAACATAATATCTGTTTATTTTATTCTATTTGTTGAATAAGTCATAGTAAGCACAATAAAGTACCAAATAAATTGGCATGGTGGTGGCGGTTCTTTTCAGTAGGTGTAGCTCAAACTAGTCACAGTGTGTTTCAGCCGTGCAGCGCGCCTCACTAAGTTGTTAATCTTAAATGTATAAAATTAAATAACCGGCTGACAATGACAATATTAATACATTAATAAATATGGAGAACCCCTGATTTTCCGTTATAGCACCGCTGCCGCCGTGCTAATTTATCTGACAATGACTATACCTATAATGAATATATGTAATTATAAGTTGAAACATGTAATTTGCAATTAAAAATATTAGTTCTATATTTAATATAATTATTAATTATATAAATAAAAATAGATGAAATATTCAAGTAATATATTTTTTACAACTAGGAGTAAACGTCAAATAAAATTAAAATAACATTTTATGAAAATTTTTAAATATTTCAAGTACATTATAATTCTAACGTAGTACAACATTATAGTTGTAACGTTTTGAGAACATTAACCCTCCATGGATGAGCGGTACTAGGTGGGCACGTAAAATATGCTGATTTAAAAACTTTTAATAAATTAGAAAATTTGACAAATTATAAAATTGATACAAGTTAAATATATAGAACTTGACTAATATAATTATGTACTATTTGTTTAGTTATATATAAAATAACATAATATATAACAATATGAATTTGTTATTTTTATTGTTTTGAAAATTTTTAATTTTAGTTTACTAAATATTTTTTTTTACCAATTTATATAAATGTTGTGTAGTTTTGTTAATTGGTTATAAATAAAATACTTTATTTCTGAATCAAATATTTTATTGTTTTGAAATAATCGTTATTGTTCAGGTGTTTGATATATTGATTCTAAATATGTATATATACCCATATAACTGTTTTATTATCTATTGATTGACTTAAGAGTGTATATTATTACTTATTTATGAATGTTGGAACACGCCAAGCAACCATTCTTACAAACCAAAGTAGTCAATAAGTAAATGGTGAGAAATATTGATAATCTGTGATATTTTAAAAGTTATTTCTTTGTTTTTTCATCTCTATTAGAATAAACTGATCACTTTGAAATCAGATTTTCATGTACGAGGTATTGTGTTATATTATTTATTTATACCAAATATGTATAAATTAATACTGTAGGTATTATACTATCATAATTATTTTTATATGTTTTATTTTATGTTTTAATTAAGGCGGGGAGAGGATATTATGAAAGGAAACAAATGCAATTTTGTACACAAATTATAATTTTATTTTATCGTTAATGAAAAATGGTTGCCACCTAAGGACCGCATCAAACTCTTAATACATTTTGGTTCTTGTATTATTTAACATGAAAATATGGTTTTCATAAATTAAACTTAATTTGTATAGATTTATTGTTTTTTATTGTTTTATTATTTATTACAATATTTTACCAGCTGTTGTCAAAATATCTGAAAATAAATAATTATTAAAAAAATTATAAATAAAAATGGATATTTATCAATAAAAGTATTTTTAAATATTTGATATAAAATTGAATAATAATTTGATGGAATAATCTGAATATTTTAGTTTCCCTGTATTTTTTAAGTTTTTTAATTTTCGTAAAATATATTTTCAAACTATAGAACAGAAGAGTTTTGTGATGAAATATTTATGTATTTAATTTTAAATATAATTATTAATTATATATACTTATAATTTCCTGTATTCATTTCATAGGTAGAGTCATGTATTTATTAAGATTTATAATTTTCATAGATTTTACACTATCAATATCTCGTACAAACTAACAGTATCAAATTTTACAATGTGAGTAAAAATATACACTACAATTTCCATTGATTTAAGTAAAATTTTCGTCTTAAATCTTTTGAATTTTCTGTTACAGTAATATCAATTTCACATGATACAGGAATTCATAGCATCATGCAAAAAATAGTTAAAATGGAGAATAGAGAATGAAATAAAATATTGTAAACCAACCAAATAACGGTTAATAATAAAAAAATAAATGTAAATTAATATATATTAACGTCTGTCTAGAAAATTAATTTTGGCAGATAATTAATTTATAATTATTTAATGTTGTAAAATAACCAAATAATGATTGTTAAAAAAAAAAAAAAAAATGTAAGTTAATAATTTTAACGTCAGTTTAGAAAATTTGTTATGATAGATAATTATTTGATTACCAAAATGAATATTTAAAACAATATTATCAATTAAAAAAGAATAAATGATGAAATATGTTAAATCATTCTTAAATAATAATTATTGTTCTCTTATTTATCAATAAAAAAAAAAAGTTTTTATAATTATAAAATTACAACATTTTTTATAATTTTTTAATAAAACTTAGTGTGAATTTGGTTACAAGTTAATTTCAAGACTATAATTAAAAAAGAAAAAAAAAATTAAAATACCATAATTAGGTTTTGGATAAAAAAGAAAAAATAATAAAAAAAATTATTTTACAATACAAAAAAGTCATATTAAAAAAAAAAAAACAATTATTCGGTGTAAACTATTAATTAATTATTAGAAACACATTTAATATTTTATCTACTACATCAGTTTAAAATTAAATATTCTCCAAATTGATATTTAAATTCACATAGTTATCTTTGATATGAATATTCAAGTGCATTGAGGAATTTATATTAGATTAATGCAATTTAAATGTACAATCTATCTGTGAACTACAACTAAATAATTATTAAGAATTCTGATTTTTATATATAGCTTGGTATAATCTAAGGTGTTGTTAACATTATTAACAGGTACAAATTGGCCAAGAAATGCTAATATGGTATAATATGTAAATTTTTTTGACAAAATATTGAAAATCCAAGACCTATACAATTTTTTCAAGACTACATCTTAACTTTAAAACTTTCTATAAGATAAACGAATAATTTTTATTTAATAATATTTATAATTGATTGTGAAATCTGTATTAGTATAATTTCTGTTGAATACACATATAAAATTATATTTTGGAATTGGTGCATGTTCACTACTAATTAACTTTAAAACATTAATAGTTCTTCAGATAGTGTTTTTTTAAAGTACCTATATTATAAGAAACATTTTTATTTTTGAAGCTTATTAAAATAAATGTAGTACCTATTTTGCCAATCTGCACATATAAGAAATAAAATGAAATAAATTATTTTAAATTTGTTTAATTATTAAAAAATGTTATGTATTATACATTTTTAATTCAATAAAGTTTTCATTAAATATTAAAAGAAATATGTATATTTTTTAATTATAAAAATAAATGTTAATAGTAAATTTTTAATTTTTAATTTGACAAAAATATGTTATTTATTTTGTAATCTTAAGGTTAGAATTCATTATTTTTAAAATATTAGTGATTATGACGATGCATTGTTGATAAATATACTTAGATTATATCTGGATATGGATCATAGTAGTTACTACATATATTTGTGGATGCTGTGATTCTAACAATACACGCAACTATTTAAATTTGTGTTTAAGCATTTAGGACAGAAAAAAACATATTAATTTGAAAAAAAAAATAGAAATATAAAAATTAAAGAAACCCATACTTATCCGCATGAATAAAACATTATTTTCTATTCTAAAAGTACCTACATTACTTATCTTTATTTATTACCCTAAATGTAAATTTTATTATTTAAGATATTCTATTAATAGGTACCTATTTAAATTAACAGTTATGGCGTCATGACTTAATGTAATTATTAAAATGTTATACTTATAACTTATTATTTAAATTAACTTTGAAAGAAAAAAATATGATTGAATTTTAAGTAAACGTAATTAATAATAAATTTAAAAGTATTATCTAAATAAAAAATACAATACTACATATTTAAATTAATTTGTACCTAGTAATTTATATTTGGTTTTGCTATTAGACTACCTATTGGGGTTGTTTATATTTCAACATATAATATACGTACCTAAATATTGGTACATATAATATATTTATAAAAAATAAAATATTAGTTTTGAAGTTATTCAGAACTAGAACAATACAAAATTTAATTCATTTTTCTTAATTATAAATTTATTATACAAAATTATTATACGAAATTTTGATAATGATAACATACATTGTTGATTAAAATGGCTTCAATATCAGATTACATCCTATATACGAGTAATACACCTTTAACATGTCTTGTATACCTGCATATAGTATCTGTACAATAATTCAGTTGATGTTATCGATCAGATTATTATCAATGAAAAATACTCATCCAAGTGTAATACGAGTAGTACAACAAAAAATGTCTCCTATTGCCAGTTTTTTTTTGGAAAAATGACACATTCAAAATTAAAATTTTAAATGCTTTCATTTTTTTTTTTTAATCTCTATATGAATATTAAAAAAATAATTGGGGGTTTTCATTTAAAAGTCAAAAGTTGATGCATTTATTTTGCAATTTAAGGTGGGATAAATATTTAAAAGAATTCTCAAATATGAATATTGTAATCTAAATAAATATACAAAAATCAGAATTCAAAAATATATTGTATGGAAGGAGAAATATGCAATGTTCCATACTTTAACACACTGTATATATATATATATACATAGATATGATTATTTTTATTCTAAGAATATAAAATTAAAAAAAAGTTGATTTCATAATATTTAACATACAAATAATAAGGCTGTAAATCAATTTGATTAAATTTGCAAATAACATCTATCATAATCTACATACAAATCAAGGATACTAGTAGGTTTAAGTTTAAATTGTATAATCTAAAATATAATTTTATAAAATAAATTTTATTTTTAACATTTTAATAACTCAAAAATTTTGAATTATAATATTGCAAATATTTAAAACAATTTAGTAAACTATCCTAATTTGATTCAATGTGATAGGTGAATTAGTCACATGTGAGTGATGAGAGAGTCTACAGATATCTATGAATGTATATAATATGTCTAACATAGAAAATCTGATAGGCTCCGTCATTATCACTGGACATATAATATCTTTATTAAAGTACTAAATATATTATTTAACTTTGAAATATTTTCAATTAAATTTAAAATAAATGAATACAATTAAATCAAATTTACTTAGATATTTATAAACATCATAATCCGTTCAATTTTATCTAATATAATACTAAATACCTAAGAATAGTATAGTTCTAGTATATAATCCAAATAATATAAGTAAAACATTTAATATTATATTATATATATATTCTTTTAAAAAAGAAAGTTTTATAATTATTATAATCCTAATTGTTTAAAATCTATAATATATTATTTTTAATTGATTTTTTATGGATAAAATATAACTAGGTAAACTAAAAGTATAAACATGTACTTATACTTAAATATTTACAAAAAATTAATCAATTACTATACTAATAATAATATGAAAAAACCAGGTTAGTAGGGATTGGAAGCACTTCGCTCGTCAGGTGTCAGTAGGGGTGGATGCACTTCGCTACTGGTCAGGATATTCTTGGTGGATATATTGCATTTGAAAGCAATGACAAATCATTGTATTCAATAAAATGATTCTGAGTGTAGCATTCGTGTAGTATACATAACTCTTAATATTAATTATATATTCAGTACCTACCTATGCTTAACACATGTCTTTAGATAAGTGACCTAAAAGTAATAAGTGTATATTGGGTACTAGATCAAATTTTAGGTACTGTGGCATGTTGGTACTGTCATAGACTATATTCATATAACTCATATAACTCTTATATAGGATAATCAACTTTATACTTAGGACACTCTATGTAGGTATATTATAGTGTATAACAATTAATTTTGATCATAAATGCTGAATAAGTATATAGTATATAGTATACATATAGTATATTATAATCAATGTAATATATGACAATATTAAACATGTGGTAATCACAAAACTACAGCAGGTATATATTTTATTCCCGCCTTTTTTTTAAACAAAATGTAGATGGAAAAAGTAGCAATTTCATATGTGCAAAGTCACTATAGGGCATGTGTGAAATGAGCATGGACTTAAAAATAAAATATATATCATTGTAAAACCACTAGCTCCCTTGCTACGCTCAGAATCTAAAATACTTTTTTCAGTTAATTTTTCTAAATTTTAGTTAAAATAATGCACAACTAACGTTATATTAAATTTTTTCAGATCTTAACATCTCATCTTACCAACTATTTGGACTTAAATATCTCTAAATTGATATTTTGTCGAAAAAAATTTAAATAACTATAAAAAAAAAATAAAAAAAATACATCGAGTAAAATGTTCAGATCTTAAAACCCAAAATTACCCCTTTTAGGACTTAGAAACCTTGTAATCTAAAATGTCTATAAATAGCCCAAAATTGCAAAAAAATTTTAATTAACTTGAATATATTACTAAATTAAATATTCAATGTAAATTTAATGATTTTTAAGTCATTTTTTTCGAAATTACGAAGAAATGAAAAATCTCGATTTGACGAAATCGTATATTTGCCATTTTTCCCTCATTTTTTGGTAGTTTTTCTTTATACATTAAAAAAACTATTGGGAAAATTGAAAAATGACTTTTTAAAGTACCAACTGGATGCAATTTGCTACCGGAAACTGGGTAAGCTTGTAAAGATTGTAGCACTCTTTCTGGTAGTAAATTCGTTAATAGGAAAAAAAAAATAAACATCATTGTAAAACCACTAGTTCTTTTGGTACGCTCAAAATCTAAAATGCATTCTTACATTTATTTATATATCTCAATAATTAAAATTCATTAAAACCATGACTGCAAACAATTTAAATATTTTTACAATATTAACTATATAAATTCAAATAGATTATGAATAGGAATAACTTAATAGCAAATTTGATTTACAATCCTTATTCAATTTATTATCATTTAACATATGGTTACCAAATTGATTTTTTTTTTAAAAAACCAGGACAAAAAAAAGCGTGTTATAATTATAAGCAAAAACCTATTTTAAGTGTTTTGTGTTTAACTGAGTATAAAATGAATTATTTTTCCTATTAAAGTCTTTTTTAATCAGATGACTTGACTTAATGAGTCACATGGTCCAAATTTTCGGTAAAAAATTTAATCAAGAAAATACTTTAATTTTTTAAAATTCCATCTAAAACTAAGTATGTTAGCCATATGGAAATGGGCAGAGATTAGAGACTGACTATATATTATATATCTAAGTGAGTTCATTAATCTCTTATCCAGTTTCACTGATTATATAATATTTTCACAATATCACTTTAGATCACTAATAGATTTTAGTATATAATCAAATCTAAAATAATAAAATTAAATAAGAGAATTAAATAAACAAATTGACATACATTATTAACACTCGCATGTAAAAAATGTACAATATAATATATAAAAAGTAAAATAAAAAAATTCAAGTAAAAAATACTACATTATAATATATTCGCATACACTAATCCAGATGAAATTCTTGAAATAAAACTTACCAAATAAAAATCTTTCACATCCAATAAAACTTGATACTTTTCAATTAGTATTTGTTGTCATAAATCTGAGCTATAGTTCTTGACCAGGCAAGGTTTAGTTGGATAATTTTCTCATAGTTTGGATGTATGATGTTCTATATAAAAATTGCAAATTATATAAATGTTATCTATATATTAAATAAAAACAGCAATTAATAAGTAAGTTAAACGATGCTATGTTTATTTTTACATACATTACATAGCATAATCAGATGTGTATAATTCTTTGAAATAATGTTTGAATATATTGAACCAAATTGTATCTGAAAGAAAAAGAAAAAACGAGGAAATTGCTTTTTAAAAATATAATTAAAAATGTATATATAAATTTAAATTATTAACAGAAATTAGACATACCCACGCTCATCCCTCGCCCCCAAATTCTTCGGGACGACCCTATATAAAATGTTTTTTTTCGATTATGGCTTGTATAGTATTCTATTTAATAATCTTTAGCCCAGTTGATACTTTACATTTGATATGCCTGGATATCACGATATTTTTAAATAGATATTTAAACGTTTTTCTAATTAATTAAAATTTTTCTAAACATTTTATTAAAAATATTATTTTTTTATATAGTAAGTACCTATATAATATGTTATTATAACTAATATAAAATAATTTTTTTCCAATACTATAATAATAGTACATCAAAATTAAATTAATGAATAAAAATATTTTAGTTAAAACCCTTTTTATTTTTTATTTTTTAACGTAAAATCAGATAGACAGAAGTGGATTTTCAGTAAAATCCATTAGACGGGATTTTTGGGATAACTTTCCATGATTACCACTTAAAGGACCTTGAACCGAAATGTATTCGGTAGAAACAGCCTTTTTATCATAAATAGCGCCCAAAGCTATAATAAAATAACAAAATATGAAGTGGGGGGGGGGAGAGCAGTTTTAATATGTTAACTGCTGATGTACCTTCTACCAATCAGTGGTATCCTGAGTACCTATTCTACATCTAAAACTAAGTGCGCAATGACCATTCAAATAAGGAATCCCTTGGCTAGCTCCCATATAGGTACATATTGTTAAATATGTTCAAAATAACGAATAATAGATATATTTAAAATATCCATCTAAGGAAGCTCGCTGAATTTGAACTCATTTTGTTTAAAAGATATTTTTAGAAATAAAAGAGATTTTTAAGGTAACTATCTAGGCGTATTTTCTAGAGGATGCTCAATTATGATGTAACTACACTGACGATGTCTCACGTTGGAACGGTTTACCCAACACTAATATTGACAGAGTTATAGTGAAAACAAATTAAATTGGAGGGGTTATGCAGTAGGTATTAAAGTATATTATACACAGATGTATTCAAGTATCCTTGAGGTGAATCGTTTGGGGGTGAAAGAGTACATTTCTCATTTTTCAATAATTTTTCTCACGTGTTTTTCAAAAATAGATTAATTACCTCTGTTAGTACCATTTTGATAAAATTTTATGACAAAAAAGGATAAGTGTGAATAATTTAGATCATGACGTTAAGTCTTTTGGTCGATACATTTTTTAGTTATGGAGGGGAGTCCAGTAGGTATCCTTGGACTACTCTTTTAGTAAATACGCCACTTCACCAATAGAACCAGTTACAGCAAAACCAAAAAAACAAATTATTTTTTCATTTGAGAATTTTTTTTTTTAATTTAAATAATTTTTTAGATAATAACATGTAAGCGTGAATGATATATTTAACAGTTATTTTTTGGAAATGTTTCAAAATAATGCTGTTGATGAAAAAATATCTACAAATTGAATATAGATATGTAATATGTTTATGGTATATAATATTATCACACCTATTATAATGACTGTACTATTTACCTACTATCTATTTACATTGTACATTTTACTAAAAAAATAAAATCTAGAATCAAAAATATTAACAGATACATTTAAAAATACTATTGCTTCTTATTACAATATATAGGTAGTTGACTAATAAATATCTTTACGTTTATATTAGATAGGTACTGCATTTATTTTCTGTGTCTGTGGTATGGTACATTTGTGATAAATGCTAAATGCTAAGTACGATGATATGGATATCAAACACTTTATAAAGCTTGCAAATACAAATACTTTTCAAATTTAAAAATAATCCTAGATATCAGTTTTTATATTATGGTGAAAGTATAAAAATTATTCGGTCAAAATGAATCTCAATTTTTCACCACTACCTACCTTATCAATGTGAGAATAAATAAATTTCAAAAACTGAATTCAGAATTTTATCTCTATATCAATGTTAGTAATTATGTGCTAAGGCCTCCATATGTCTTGTTCCATTGTTCATTACAACTGTCGAATGTGTTTTAATGATTGAGTGTATCTGTAAAGTAATAGAGTACTAGAGTAGGTAACTAACTATAACAAATAACAGTAATAAATGATATAGGTACCTATTGGCTACAAATTATACCTAATGCTATTATGTAGGTACCTATATACATAATATAATCTATTTGATTTATAAAATGTATATTCTTTGTTATATTAATATAATATTATATATTATTAATAATGATTAGGTATATTATTAAAATTATACATAGTAGATCATAATGGTCTAGATTACCAGAAAAAATATTATGATTTTTAGAGAGATCGGAACATAGAAAACAGAACTTGTAAATCCCTTTTTGATAACCTTTTAACATTTTAAAAATTGATGAGCATGCTTCCTTAAACCTGTTTAAAAAAGCTTACCAAGTTTGGATCCAATCAGTTAGACTTAGAAGGGATTTTTGGGATAATTTACTGGGCGTATCTCTCAAAGTAAGCACCCTGAACTAAAACGAATCCCGTAGGGACAGTCTTACAATCACCAACAGCGCCAGAATTGTAACAAAATCAAAAAAATGAAGTAGGGGGATGTATGTAAAGTATATATTGGCGGTGAAAAGATTTAGCGCGGAGAGATGGTCTGGCACCGATATGGGCCGAGTTTGTTCCATACTCCTGTCTTATTCAGCTTTTTTGTAAATACTTTTTTATTCTCCCTGGTTAATTTTTACCAACTAATCCTCGGTTCTTTATCTACATTTTTTATTTTTGTGCACCTTATTTTTCTTACACCAAATCTCCATAACCATCAGCTTATGTTGTATTGTTACAATTATCCTTGGGATAACCTTGCAGTCCTTAAGCTGTTTTGAACTTTTTCTTCTTCTCCATATAAAATAATTAGTTTGTTACTTGTTCCCTCGATTCTTCTAGGCTAAATAAATATTATGCTTTATATAACGCTTTCTCCTGTCTCAATCCTTTTTCCAAAGATATACCTCCCCCCAAATGCACTTTATTATAATCTCTTTTACCACTGTCTACATGTCCATTCATATTTCTCTAATCACAATATTCTCAATTCCTCGTAGCCTTGTATTGACCACCACTACCTTTCTTCTTTTATTTCATCATCTATTACATCTCTCCTACATCATTCCTTGTACTCGTAAATTATGTTATATTCCTCACCCATTTATCTCATTTCCACTGTGATTTTTGCACACATCAAATACTCATCTCACATTTATATACTCCTCAATAGAACATCTGCCAACTCTCTGCATCTGTACCTAACCTCACTTTGTACCCTATCCTGTATATTCTAACAAAATCTGTCCATTAGGTTAATCGCTGTGTTTACAGAACTGACCATGGACGAGTATATATATATATTTATATATATGTGTGTGTGTGTGTGTGTGTATGTATGTGTAAATATAGAAATATAGGTAATAGTATAATATAAATATTAATGGCACCTAAGTCAAATTTAATTCAATATTAGATGAAACCTATTATTTTTAATTGGGAGTATGCTAATCTTTGCTGATCATTTCTTTGTTGATATATTAAATATATTACTCAGCAATAAAATACTTATATATAATAGTTAATTGTTCTTTATGCAAATGTATGCTCAAATAATGAAAAGTCTAATAAATTAAAATAAATATTATATCAATATAATTTCAAAAACATGTATAAAACCTTATTTAAAAATCAAATCTAAAATAAATAAATAAAATAAAATAGGTAATGAATGTAATACTTTTTCCGGTCTACATATTATTTGTTGGTGATTTAATTATAAAGAGTTGAAATTATTCATGAATAAATAGTTATTCTCATTTCTCACAAAATTGAAGATAAAAAAAAAAGTATAATTATAACTCATAAGAGTCTATTAGTGTTACCCAGGAGATACAACATAAAGATTTGCTTAAATTGTCTACCAAGAGAGGGTGTGTGATCTTTATCTCAATAAGTTTTACTTTTATAAACATATTATTAGATTAACTAAAAGTATAGTTATACAAACTTGAACATTTATGAAAAATTCGTCAATTACTATAATAATAAAAATAATAACAACATTAAATAAGTATGTATTTTAAAATTTATTTACTCATGAACAATTCAAATATACAGAGCATAGACAATATATTATTAAACGAATCATTGTAGCGGACATTTATATAGCTTCATTGTATATGAATAATATGAATAATTCAACCCACACTTAGTCAACAAAAAATATAAAATATTTAAAAATTCAATATAACTATAAATATATATCATTATTATATAATACAATGAAAAATCTTATTTTACCAGAATAATCCATATTATCCATATTATATTAATATTACTTTATTTATTTTCATTTTGAACAGAAGAACCTTTGTAATGCTGAAGTGTATACTAATTTCTTCACAGTTTCAATAGTACTAAAATTAGTAAGTAACCATTTTTAATATTATATTTTACTCACCATTGGGCGTTACTAGTCACTGTATACTATTTCCATTTTACTTATTGATGATTCACTTCTGCAGAGCTTAAATCATACAATTTAGTTTAATGATTATTGTCATTGTAAGTGCCATTTATTTAATTGACATATTTACGAATACATCAAAATCAAATGTTTCTGTCAACAAAAATACATACAATTAGAAATATTATATAATTAAAATTTAAAAGAGCTTATTAGCATTACCCAAGAGACACCACTTGGAGGTTGGCTCATATTGTCTCCCAAAAATAGTGTGTGAATTTTATCTCAATAAGCTTTGCTATTTTAAACATATTATTAGGTTAACATAAAGTATATAAATATATATTGAAACTTTTACAAAGAAATAAGTCAATCACTATAATGTTAATACATTCTTAAGTTAATTTATATACCCACATAATAGAGAATCATGAAAGTCCATAAATGACACTGTACAAAATTTAGATATGCTTACAATATTAACTTGTCATAATTTATATATAATAAAGTCTGTTATAAATAGGAATAAATTAAAAGCAAATTCAGCTTACAATCCTAGTTTAATATATTATCATTTATACTTGATTATATAGTTGTAGCTTATACATAGGTTATAATTAATAGTCATAAAAAATTGATTTTCTTTGAACTTACATTTTATTGGTACATTTTGTTTTACCTATAATATCATGTACAAGGAAATTGTTTAAATGTACATTTCAAAATGCATTAATTAAATAGGATGATTTTAAATTAGGTTTGATAATATTTTTCCAATGTCTTTATAATGTAGTGTCACATAAATATTAACAAGAAAGATAAGATACTTTAAAATTAAATTTGGTTTAATAAATTATGTTATATTTATATTATAATAGAAATAGTTTAAAGTTAATTTCAAAAAATAAAATGTTTAAATTTCTTTACAAATTCAAATAATTACATAATATTAATAATATACATACATAATAATAATTAAAATAATGTCGGTTATTAATCCAAATATTGTTCAAAACTAAGTGTGTTGGCCGTATGCAATTGAATGGAGATTATAGACTGACTATATTTTATACCAAAGTGAGTCTATTAATCTCTCATCTAATTTCACAGACCATATTATATCTTCATTGTATCAGTAAACGTAAATCACCTTCGTAACGTTTTATTGAAAAAATCAAATCTAAAATAATAAAATAGACTAATACACTATAGTGGGGAGAACGGAAAGTGGCTGCTAGTAAAAACTTTGTAATATTTTATTTTTTTGAAAACAGGAATTCTAAAACTGAGTCACGTGGAGCTAACTGCTCGAATGTAGAACATCAGTTGGATCATTTGTTAAATTGTATTCTTATCATTGATATTATCTCCTTCATTTCTTCCGCCCACCAATATATTTGCTTATTTTCTGGAATACTTCAGTATTTATATTGATACTTTTTTTACATTGAAAATTCGAGTTATAAACTCCTTTTCTTTTAAGGAAGTTTAATATACTTAATATTTATTTACAAGACTGATTAGTGAGAAACCAACCTTAGTATTTCTTATGTTAATTATTAATTTTCAACACGATATTCTTTAATACTCTAGTATTTTAACCTCTAGAATTTTGGATATTGTATGTTCTATAATAGCATCAAACAATTACTTTTGTGATCATTTTTAGAAAAATTATTTTCAATTACACTAAATTGCATAATATAATATGGAATTAACTTACCAATAATTCTGGATACGTCTATACCAAAATTGTGTTATAATACCAATGTAACTTCACTATTGTCTCTTCAGCTGAAGATAGTTATCCGTTGTAGTAAAAAACTTGTGGAAACATGAACTTCGCAGAGACCAGATCTTTATGTCCATAAATTAAGATAAAAATAAATTTTATAAAACCATAATTTTGTAAAAAAAAATTGTACAATTATAATTCATAAGAGTTTATTAGCATTACCCGGGAAATATCTTGTAGAGGTTGGCTCATATTGTCTCTAAAAATAGGATGTGTGATTTTCATCATGATTTAAAAAAAATTTGCTTTTATAAACATATATTATTATATACTAAATGTATACATATATAAACTTGAACATTTAAGAAAAATTACTATAATAATAAAATAATAAAAATATTAAATAAGTATTTTTAAATTTATTTACTCATGAACAATTTAACTATACAGAGCATAAACAATATATTATGATTAAATTAATTACTGTAGTAGACATTTATATAGATTCTTCATATATGAATAATTCAACCCAAATGATTCAACCAACAAAAATATAAATTATTTAAAAATATGTTATAATTAGAATCGTAAATTATTATTATTATTGTTGTTATAATTGTTATTATTATTATATAATAGAATGAAAAACCTAATAAACTTTATTTATTTTTGTTTTGAACACAAGAACCTTTGTAATGCTGAAGTACATACTAGGGGGATTTACCGACTCTGCTGAAATTTCCAGTTTTGAAAAAAGGTATATATTGACTCCGCCGACTACTGTTCAAAAAAATTATGTATTGATTGTCGATACCGTCGGCTACTATTGATTCGTCGCTTTTTATTTATGTACATCAATATAATTATTTATTAATAAGTTATTAATATTATTATTTAAGAAGTATGTATATTTTCATTTATATGCAATTTTATAGTAAAAATAAAGCATTTCACTATTTGGTTAGGTTAAATAATTTCTTTTGATAAAATGATTCTGACCGGAGATTGGTATAATATAAGTGCCAACTTACACAAAATATCCCACAAAAATGTCTACCACAATTCTATATCTTATCTTCCTATTGATTTGTTGTCATATTTATTAATATGCTATTGTTCTAATCAGGACTTTCCTAAATATTCTCAACAATTTGACATTATTATGTATTATTTTAAGTGCAATGTGATCATAGTGTATTGTGAATGTCAGTGTCGTGTGTGTAGTGCAAATTTAAAAATTCAGTAAAATTAAATTGTTATAATGAATTTTACTATAATTTCAAGTGAATGAAAATCAATCTTATTTTATACAATAATTTTAAATTTTATAAAAAGATTTAAAGTAGACGTTGAGCTCTCGGAAAAATAAAAATCAAATAAGGAATTAGACAAGGTTGTTTTTTATCTCCTCTATTAAACAATATTTATAGTAAAGCAATCTTTGAAGAAGCTATCCTTCATGAACATTAATGGCATCAAAGTAAATGGGAAATTTGTTAATAACCTAAGATATGCCAATAACACAGTCATTCTGACAGGTACCATAGTGTATCTGCTAAGAAGCATGGACAGACTCAATGTGGTATGTAGAAAATATGGATATCAGATGAATGTTAAAAATCTAAATTCATGTTATTAACCAAAGACCAAATAGACACTCGCAATAATGAAATGAAATTAATATTAAATGATGCTATAATAGAAAGAGTATATTCGTACAAGTGTCTGGGAACATGGATTAGCAGTAATTGAGATAGCTCAAGAGAAATCAGATGTCGAATTGAAATTGTCAGGTCAACATTATTTAAATTAAGGAAAAGTTTTTCAAACAGAGACTTAACATTAGAACTAAGATATTGAGTGCTACATGTTTTCCATCCTATTATAGGAATGGAAGTTTGGACACTGAAGAAAGCAGATGTTCAAAAAAATCAAAGCATTTGAGATGTGGTGTTTCTGTAGAATTCTCAATATATCTTGGGTTGACAAAGTTACAAATGTAGAAGTGTTAAGAAGAATAGGTAAAGAACCAGAGGTGATGAATATTATAAAAAGTAGGAAACTGCAATATTTTGGACACATGCTGAGGAGTGAGAAATATCAGCTCTTACATCACATAATACAAGGAAAAATCTGTGGAAAGAGGAGTAGGAGAAGACCTAGGACGAGCTGGCTGCAAAATCTAAAAGAGTGGTTCCATTACAATACTAAGGAATTATTCGGTGCAGCCAAGGACAAAGAGGACCATATTGCCATGTTAATTTCCAACCTTCGAAAGAAGAGATAAAGAAGATAAAAAGATTATGTAAAATATTTAAATGCATTTAAGTGGTAGTGTATTAACAAAAAAAGTAATGCAAAAATTTATGTTGATAATGATCGAATTAATATTATTAAAGACGAAAGTTCACATAACAATCATATCGTAGAACTGACATTGGCTTTAAAAAAAAAAAAATATTTTTAAACAAATTGAAATGGAGATCAGAAGATGAATTGGAAATACCGTTGAAAATCATTAACAGAGAAATTTTAAATAATCCAGAGCATTCCATGGGTACTGATATGAATAATATTTACCAATGTTTGTAACGATCTTGAAGATCAAATTATTTAAAACTTATGTATTATTCAATATTTTAAAGTTGTTAATGTAATATTTTTTTTGATTTCTACAATTTGTTTCATATACTAATTTATTTTAAGTTACATTTGACACTACGTTATTCGTGTAGGTACCTACCATATATAGTAGTATTGTTTACTGATTGAATAAAGTATATAGGCATCTAAAATATAATGTATATATCTGTGCTAACGTACCCATTAATAATCCATAGTTTACGTGCTAAATTTTTCCGTTGGTTGACTATAAAATATTTAATCGGCGAAGATGATACATCATTTTTTTGAACAGTAGCTGGAGGAGTCAATATTAAATCGGCGAAATCGATATACGTCCCAAACTAGTTCCTTCACAGTTTCAATAGTATTAAAATTAGTAAGAAACCATTTTTAATATTATATTTTACTCACCATTGTGCGTTACTAGTCACTGTATACTATTTCCATTTTACTTGTTGATGATTCACTTCTGCAGAACTTAAATCATACAATTAAACTATATGATTATTGTCATTTTAAGGGCCATTTATTTAGTTGACGTATTTACGAATAAATCAAAACCAAATGTTTCTGTCAACAAAAATACATACAATTAGAAAAATTTTCGATTAAAATTTAAAAGAGCTTATTAGCATTACCCAAGAGACACCACTTGGAGGTTGGCTCATATTGTCTCCCAAAAATAGTGTGTGAATTTTATCTCAATAAGCTTTGCTATTTTAAACATATTATTAGGTTAACATAAAGTATATAAATATATATTGAAACTTTTACAAAGAAATAAGTCAATCACTATAATGTTAATACATTCTTAAGTTAATTTATATACCCACATAATAGAGAATCATGAAAGTCCATAAATAACAAATAACTGTACAAAATTTAGATATGCTTACAATATTAACTTTTCATAATTTATATACATTAAAATCTGTTATAAATAAGAATAAATTAAAAGCAAATTCGGTTTACAATCCTCGTTTAATATATTATCATTTATATTTGTCTAAAAAATGTATATATATATACATATATTCCTAGGTTAGTACCTATTTTGATTCAGAATTAAAAATTACATATGGATAATTTAATTGTTAAATTTTCATTTTCTTAAAATGTCCTTAACGCTGCTTATAAAATACTCCTTAAAAACTAAACGTTTAAAAAAAAAAAACATCCTTTTATGTTTAACAATTCAGCGATCTATAAATTGTCAAAATCTTATTAAACAAAAGTTTAATATACTTAATCTTTATTTACAATAAACCAACCAACCTTAGTATTTCTAAAGTCAAGTTCTCACCAACATATACTATAATCAGTAGCCAGGATTATGTATTGGTGGTGGGAGGAGGGGGAGGGGTTAAACACCTAAAACCCCCTCTGACTAAGCTATTTCCTCTAATAATCTAGTCTGTAAGTCTCTGGAATCTAGGTGTTTGTATGTTCTGAAGTGTCATCAATCAATTACTTTTGTGATCATTTTTAGAAAATTAGTTTTCAATTAAAGTAAATTACATAATATATATATATCTATTACATATTATATAGATTTGACTTGTCAATAATTCTAGACACATCTGTACCTGGAGTTGTTTTGGTTTACCGATACAACTTTACCATCGTCTCTTTACTAGGTAAAAAATATGAAAGAAACGATGATCAAGACGTATCATGTATTCCATTTTTCGACTTTTGACATCAGTCGTAGTAAAGTACTTGTAGAAACATAAACTTCGCAGAGACCAGATCTTTATGTCTATAAACTAACAAAAGATAAAAATGAATTATATAAAACGAAAATTTGTTGTAATTATTTATTTAATTTTTATTTAACATTACTTCTAACTATATCACAAAAAGCAGCTTAATACAGTTAGATGAAAAATGAAATTTAAAAATTGTAGTTTATTTATGATATGTAGTATGTACTAAATAAAAAATAAACCAGTGCAAAAATAATACATAAATTATTAATAATAGTTCATCAAACTTGGAAATAAATAAATTAAAATATAAAAACGCTTGGATTGTAAATACAACAATACTTAGGACTTCTGTTATTACAATATTGGACATAATATAATAATAGAGAAATACTATTGTGTAATACTATATACTACAACAGTATACAATATAATACTATAGTAATATTTTATAATAATTATTACTATTCAAATTGGCTACCCAAAGTTGCTTGAGTTTTAATTAAAAGTAAACTCGTTATTTAAAAGTTGATATAACCAAAAATAAGTTAAGTTAAAAGTTAAAATTAACTTAACATATTAACTCGTTAATGCCCAGCAATGGTATAGATAGTATCCTGATTTTATTTTAATATTATATTGTACTCACCATTGGGCGTTACTAGTCACTGTATACTATTTCCATTTTACTTATTCATGGTTCACTTCTGCAAAGCTTAAATCATACAATTTAGTTTAATGATTATTGTCATTGTAAGTGCCATTTATTTAATTGATATATTTACGAATACATCAAAATCAAATGTTTCTGTCAACAAAAATACATACAATTAGAAAAATTATATAATTAAAATTTAAAAGAGCCTATTAGCCTTACCCAAGATACACCACATGGAGGTTGGCTCATATTGTCTCCCAAAAATAGTGTGTGAATTTTATCTCAACAAGCTTGCTATTTTAAACATATTATTAGGTTAGCATAAAGTATATAAATATATATTGAAACTTTTACAAAGAAATAAGTCAATCACTATAATGTTAATACATTCTTAAGTTAATTTATATACCTAGATAATAGAGAATCATGAAAGTCCATAAATAACACTGTACAAAATTTAGATATGCTTACAATATTAACTCGTCATAATTTATATATAATAAAGTCTGTTATAAATAGAAATAAATTAAAAGCAAATTCAGTTTACAATCCTAGTTTAATATATTATAATTTATACTTGATTATATAGTTGTAGCTTATACATAGGTTATAATTAATAGTCATAAAAAATTGATTTTCTTTGAACTTATACTTTATTGGTACATTTTGTTTTACCTATAATATTATGTACAAGGAAATTGTTTAAATATACATTTCAAAATGCATTAATAGAATAGGATGATTTTAAATTAGGTTTGATAATACTTTTACAATGTCTTTATAATGTAGTGTCACATAAATGTTAACAAGAAAGATAAGATACTTTAAAATTAAAAATTGGTTTAATAAATTATATTATAATAGAAATAGTTTAAAGTTGATTTTATAAAAATAAAATTTTTTAATTTCTTTACAAATTCAAATAATTACATAATAATAATAATATATATACCTACATAATAATAATTAAAATAATGTCGGGTATTAATCCAAATATTGTTCAAAACTAAGTGTGTTAGCCGTATGCAATTGAATGGAGATTATAGACTGACTATATTTTATACCAAAGTGAGTCTATTATCTCTCATCCAATTTCACAGACCATATTATATCTTCATTGTATCAGTAAATGTAATTCACCTTCGTAAAGTTTTATTGAAAAAATCAAATCTAAAATAATAAAATAAAGCAATAATTTTTCTTAATTTAACTTAGTTTTTAAGAAGAATTAACATTGTTGAGCATCCATATAGAAATCATATTGATCCTAAAGTAGATATCGATGTCTTGGCTCAAAAGTCTATAAAATTTGATATAGTTTTATAGATTTATTAATTGTTTTAAAAAAATTACTTAAATATGTAATGATTTTATGTATATTCTATTATAATGTGGAGTAGCGTAACCCCTATGAATCATTTTGCAATTAATTTTTTTATATCCCCTTCCATTGAAAAATCCTGTGAACGCCACTGGCTTGATGTACTCATTTAAATCAGTAAATTCAGTATTGTAAAGTAAAAAAATCTCACGAATAAAAATTGCCTTCATCTTCGATCAATACTATATACTTTTGAATTTTATTATCTAATATTTGCCCACAGTGGCGTGAGTGAAGGAACGTAGTGTGAAAAAATTGAAAAAACTTAAATAGTTTGAATATTAAAAATCTTATTTTATTCAGGCGATAACATGGGAGGTTGGATTTTAATCCTCTCCCTAAAATATGTGTGTGATTTGTGTCAGTAAGTCTTTGAATTTTTAAATAACATCTACAAATATTTAATGAAAATCTGGCATTGGTATTTCCTTTACCTATATATTAACTTACAAATAAAATTACTAATGCTAAAATATACTAAAATTACTTACTAATAAATAATTGTTTAGAAAATAAAAATATTCACCGAAAACGTATTTAAATACAAAATTAACATGAAAATTTTTTTCAATTTTGGGCTATTTTATATTTTAAGATATTTAATTCATAAAAGAGTTAACTTTAAGTTTTAAGGTTTAAATATTGAATAAAAGGTCAGCATTACTTTATTCTAAAACTATATTCAAAATATCACGATAACCATTAGTTAGAATTTATTTTTATCAGCATTTAAAGTTTTTCAACAAAATTATAGATTTTGAGGTATTTAAGTCCAAATGATGGTAATTTTAAATTCTAAGGTTTAAAAAAATTTTATGTAAGGTTAGTCGTATATAACTTTAAGTTTTAATTATATTTAATAAATCAATGGTTGAAAATAATTTTAGATTCTGAGCGGTCTTAGATTTACAATTAATTTTGCAATGCATTTAAATCCCAGCTTAGTAAATTATTTTTATTTTTTTAAAATAATAAAACTTTTTTAGACTAAAATTTTAATTTTGCCGATTTTATATTGTGGTTAGTGTTCTGTAACAGGAGATTTGTCGTCTTCTTGATTTTTGACATTTCTCAAATATTTTTTAAACCTAATATCTATATTTTTTGTTATTTTACCTACGTAACATTTATCACATTCTTCACATTTAATTTTTATACATATCAGATTTTCGCCTTCCTGTATTTAATCCTATATGTTTTCTAAGACATTTTTTATATAAACAATTTAAGTTGTTACTATATTAATTCCATAATTTTTGAAAATATTTGTTAAGTTATACAAAATGTGAAGATTTTCCATGGCTGTCCTTGTAATATTATATTCTAGCCCATTATTAAGAGTGCTAACTATTCTAAGTTCTTTTGACTATTTTTGTTTCCCAACTATTTTTAAAGTTGAATCTTTTTCGTACCCATTAAATTTAGTAATTTCAGTGATTGATTTTAATCCTTTATCAAGGGTTTATTTATTTAGGGGAACGTTAACTAATCTGAAAACCATTCTAATAAATGTTGCCGTTTTTTGCTGCCAAAGGGATACCATTAGACTATGTAAGAGTGTTGAGAAAATTAGAAAAATGAACCTACTAAAGGAAAATAGTAAAATCGTTAAATTTCAATTTGATGTAACTTTAAAACCATGTCCAATCACCAAATTCTGACCTCACCATTATTTTTTTAATAAAAATATGAAGTACAATTAAATGGTAATCATATTAATTAAAATAATGGCTCTCACTATTGTGTGCCACTTTTTCCATGGTTTGTATTTTATTTGTTTCAATTATGAAGTTCTAGAATTTCTTCTTAATTTATTTTTAAATCATACATGATTATATAGTTACAATATATTCAATCAAAATATTTCTAGATACAAAAAAATTAATGATTGAAAAGAAATTGTATAATAATAATTCATAAGAGTCTATTAGTGTTATCCCAGGAATCATTACATGGAGATTGGCTCATATTATCTTCCAAAAAAGGTGTGTGATTTTTTTTTTATAATCTACTTTTTAAACATATTATTTGGTTAACCAAAAATATATACAAATACAAGGTGTATTTTTTTGATTCTATATCTTGGGAAGTATAAAAATTGCTTTATATTTTTATAAGAATTTTCACGTATTAAGATATTAAATGTGATAAATATTACCTGAGTAAATGTCAATATCAGAAAGCAATTTATTCAAGTGGAATAATATATTTGCATAATGTCACAATTTCGAAATTGAACAACGATCAAGAAGATAATACGCATTCATATTTTAAATAAAAAGTAGACAAATAAGGTACATCATTACTAATATTTATTAAAGTTGGTACATCTTCACTCCCCTATGTATAAAATATTAATGTTTATTATGGGGGTAATATGCATTGGATTCAAAAAAATCAAAATATTAAAATTCATATAAAAATTAATTCAATAAGAATTTATAATTGAAATCATAGTTTGGCATTTTAAAACCGAAAGCTCAAATACTTTTAACAAATAAGGAAGGTAATAATTGATTTTTATGGTTTTAAATTGTGGTTTTGTGATTGTATGTTGTATCTGTATGCATTATTATTATTATCATCATCATCATCATCATTATTATTATTACTGTTTTAGTATATGTCATAAGTTTGATGTTAGAGAGTAGTCCTAATAGCATGGAGATAATGTCATAAGAGCTGCATATGACGATTATGGCTACACGGGGGTAGAAAAGACAAGTGAAGTAACCTAAAAACATTATTATGGATATTGAAGAATTCCAACACATACAAATTTCTTATGAGGGTGTTATTAGTTCAGATAATATGGGACTTTGGATTAGAAATTAAGAAGAATAAATATTGAAATGTTGATATCATGTTATTAAAATAAATTGATATATTCAGAGGTATTGAATTTATTAGTTAAAAACTATACTATGTTAAAATGATTTTATAGTATCGAAGTTGAATTGTTGATGATAAAAAAAAACACATATTAGATTAGTAGTACCTAGTGAACCTTAAATTAGTTTATATTAATTTTTAAATTGTAATAATCCCAGAGACTGGGATATGCCAGAACGGCCGATGATATTATATTGTACCTGTAGGTATGAATTATTATTATTATTACTGTTTATGTATATGTTATAAGTTTGAGGTTAGAGAGTATTATGTAGTAGTTTGTTATTCAGTATTAAATGAGTGTGAATTTTTCATGTGCTTTTAATAAACGTGATTATACATATACAAGTCTACTTAATTGTAAGTTTATACCCTTTTTATTGAAGATTATTTCAGTTTGAAAATAATTTTACAATGACCTTATAAAGTTATATATAATTTAACAAGAAGGATAATAAATTCCAAATTTCTTATAATAAAAAATACTTTTAATAAATTATAATGTACGAGTATATCAATCCACTGGTATTAGTTTAAAGTGGTTTAAATAAAAATAAAATTTTAGTTTTTACAAATTAAAATAATTGAACATAATTAAATGATTGTTGGTAATCAATCCAAATTTGGTTCAAAATGAAGTGTATTAGTTGAATAAAAGTGGCCAGAGAGTTAATGACTGACTATTTATTATATACCTAAGTAAGTCAATTAATCTCTTATCCACTTTCACTGACTATATAATATTTTCACTGTATTAGTAAATGTATAATTTGTCACTGAAAGATTTTTGAACAATCAAAACTAAAATAATAAAAGAAACAAATTCATTTTAAAATTCAGTTATAAGTAACATAGTATAAGGAATACCAGGGAGAGGGATTTTGGGTAGAGTATAAATGTTTATGCAAAGCAATGAAAAGTGTAGTGAGTAAAGCTAAATATTAGGAAAATATGACGAGTTGTATAAGAGATTAAGAACAAAAGAAGTAGGAACAAAGTGTAAAAGCTGACTAAGGGAAGAGAAAAATAATCTAAGGATATTAAAAATGTATGGTGAGTGCAGCTAAAAAAATGAAAAATAAGAATGAATGAATGAATATAGAACCGAATGGAGTACCAGTAGAAGAATGGAAAGTATTAGGGAATTTTGGTATAAGATTGTTGACAAAATGCTTTAACAAAGTTAATTTATATAATTTTATTAAAGTATTAGATAAAAGAAAAATTCCAGAAGTATAGAGAAAGATTGAGTAATACCAATGTCTAAAGGTAAATGATAAGTATAGAAATGTGGTAATTAAAGAGGTATATAATATATGAGTCACAGTATAAAGATTTGGGAATTAATAATATATAAGAGGTTAAAAAAGTGAAACATTAATTACATGAAATCAAATTGACTTTAATTTTCACAAACCACCAGCCTCGTGAATCTATCACGGTCTGCTGATTTAGTTCTAACCGGCATTTAATTTTAATTCATAGTTATGTATATACCTACATTATATTTATTTTTACTACGATTCTACTTATATGTGATTTTTATTGTTGCAATAAGTTAATATATTATTAAAATAAATAGTATTTATGACAATGCACTATTGACAAATATCTTTTGTTGTTTTTGTGTTGTTACCTTTAGGCATAGATCATAGTTCGTACACATATTTGTGGATGTCTGTTTATGTGATATTTTTAAATATTTTTATTATCATATTTTACTCACTATTGCGAGATAGTAGTCATTGTATACTATTTCCAATTAACCCGTTGAAGATTCACTTATGCAGAGCTTGAATCTTACAATATAGTAAGAGGTTAATCATAATTGTCATTGAAAGGGCCATTTATTTTGTTGATTTATGTCGAATATATTAAAACCAAATGTTTCTGTCAACAAAAATACAAATGATTAAAAAATTTTATAATTAAAATTTAAAGAAGCCACGCGAAGGTTGGCACTTAATTGTCTCCTAAAAATGTGTGTGAGATATGTATCACAAAATCCTTTGCTTTTTTAATCATATTATTACGATAACTTAAAGTATATATATATATTTGAACTTTTACAAAAAAATAAGTCAATTACTATAATAATAATAATAATAATAATAATAATATTATGAAATACTTTTTTAATATTATTTATATAGGTATTCACATAATTACAAATCATGATAGTCCATGAATAACACTGGAAAAAAACTATTAATAATTTTGTTCTGGAGTTGGTTGCTCTTTTAGCCCCTTGCCAATAAAACTTCCAGTCTTTTCACTAATAGTGGTTCACCTGAGCTGATCGTCGGTGGTTGCCGACCTATGTTCAATAGAGGAGTATAGCTGTCGAACTGGCATTTTTATCAACGTATACCAAACTAATTTTCTCACTAGTGGTTATTGACCAGACAATACACTAGGTAGTCTGCCGGTAAATCCCAGCAGCTTGCATAGTTGTTTTATGAACTGGAATTAGTTTGATGACTTGACCAACCGTGACAATTGATATCATTAATATAATTGATGTTCATTCCCAAATTACTTGATTACAACAAACAATTCCTCGTCTCTCATTAAATTAATCTCGACTTTAACCTAAAAAATGACTGCCGCAGACCGACCCGTAATATTTCTGCTGGAAAAACTACAGATAAGTATGTGGAAACGCAAATGATATATAAATCAGGGATCTAAAAACAGGCCTGAAGAATTATTGATTGTGTACAAGGGAAGCTGTCGATAACACAAACTTTTTGCACCAGTGACACAACTTGGACCAGTCAGCTGAGTCATTAGACCAACTAGAGTCCATGAACTGACTACATGGGCTGCGGGTATCTACTGGAGGACCACTGACAGAAACATATAGATGGTAAGTACCATCCATTGCAGAGAACTATCAGTGATAAACATAGGTGAATCACAACCGATGAAACGACTGTAAGTATCACTGACAAGAGGCCAAAAGGTGCATCCAGCAGCTCTTATAGTATCAAAATACCAGGTGACAATGGGACCTAAGAAATCCTAACTATCTATCACATAAGGGTCAGTTCAGCCACCATTGACATCGATTTTCACGAACCACCAGCCTTCGTGCATTTACCACGGTCCACCGTGAAATGTTTTTGAAGTTGATGCATTTACCATTTATTATGTGCATGACGTGCCAACACATTGATAATTGGCCATTGACTATATATTTATATTTTACATTATACATTTCATTAAATTAAAACTAGCATAAATTAGTTCTGTACCGTTGGCCGAAAATTATTACGTGATACAATATGTTTCCTCTTCTTGGTAATTCCTCCAAGCTCAGTATTAGGACAAAAATAATATTGTCTAAAAGCCTACTAATGCCCATCTAAACTTACAGTATATAAATTTGGGCCTCTCTTAAATCCTCTAACCTCAAAAATATTACTCATATAACCCTTCATTCAGATCTTTACATTAATACTGGTATCACAAGTAGTGATAGAATATACAAACAGTAAAAAAATGAATAACTGCAATTTACTATTTTTATAAATATTCTAAATTCAAAAATTAAAACTAAAAACAATATACATGTATGATTATACTTTATACATTATATATATATATATATATATATATATGATATATAATATATATGTGTATGTAATATATATTCAATATGTGTATGGGCAAAAAAATGAAAATAGAATGAAAAAATATATTTTCTTAGAATAATCCATGTATTAATATATTACTTAATTTATTTTGGTTTAGAACACAAGAACCCTTGTAATGATAAAATACATACTATTTCCATTACAGTTTGAATATTATTAAAGTTTCTAGGTAAAAAATAATATTTTATTATTATATTTTACTCACTATTGCGCGTTACTATTCACTGTATACTATTTCCAATTTATCCGTTGAAGATTCACTTACGTAGAGCTTGTATTATACAATATAGTAAGAAGTTAATGACTATTGTCATTGAAAGGGCAATTTATTTTGTTGATTTATGTATGGATACATTAAAGCCAAATGTTTCTGTCAACAAAAATACTAATAATTAAAACAAAAATATAATTAAAATTTAAAAGAGCCTATTAGCGTTACCCAGGAGACACCACGTGGAGGTTGGCTCTTAATTGTCTCCCAAAAATATGTGTGTGAGATATGTATGACAAAAAGCTTTGCTCTTTTAAACATATTATTAAGTTAACTAAAATTATATAAATATATATTCAAACTTTTAGAAAAAAATAAGTCAATAATAATAATAATAATAATAATATGAAATACATTCTTAAGATTATTTATATACCCACATAATTAAGAATTACGATAGTCCATGAATAAAATTTAAAAAATCTTAGATATTTTTACAATAGGTATTAACTTATAATAATTTATATAAATTAAAATCTATTATTGATGGATATAAAATTAAATAAAAATTGGTGTACAATCCTCTTATTAAATTAATTCAAGAATACATTTATAATCGGCCATATACTATAAATTTACATATATAATAAATTGTTAAAAAAAAAATGAGTAATTATTAAACTATTACTTAACTTCATCATAATTAACTAATTTAAAATGTAAAACATTTAAATATTATTACTAGGCCTAAAAAACTTGTTTTAAATACTATATGTACATACAGTTATCAAATAGTTACATCATATAAAAAGGTTTGGTTATTTACCAATCCATATTTGGTTAAAATGAGATGTTTTTGCGAGTGATGAATCCACAACCAACTAAAAATAAATGTATTATGTATATTATTTTTAATTTGGTTTGGATCTATCTCTCGCTGACTATGTCTTTGCTGATTTACTAAATAAATTGTTTACCAATATATTATTATTATATATTTATATAATAGTTATCGGTTCTTTTATTTAGTCTGTCTAAATAATAAAATTAAAATAATATTATAATTTTTATTCAAATAAACTCTTAATGGTGTTATATAAAAAATCAAGTACAATTAAATGGTAATCATATTAATTAAAAAAATGGTACTTACTATGTGTGCCACTTTTTCCATGGTTTACATGATTACATAGTTTCGTTATAGATATAGTTTCTTCTTGTATGAATATATATTGAATCAAAATATTTCTGGAATCAAAAAAAAAAAAATTAATGATTTAAAAGAAATTATATAATAATAATTCATAAGATCCTATTAGCGTTATCCAGGAAACACCATGTGGAGGTTGGTTTATATTGTCCCCCCCAAAAAGGTGTGGGATTTTTTTTTTAATAATGTGCTTTTTTAAACATATTTTATGGTTAACTAAAAGTGTATACCAATACAAGGTATTTTTTTTTTATCATTAGTGATGCTATATCTTGGGAAGTATACATTTTTTTTATATTTTCATAAGAATTTTCACATTTTAAGAATTTAAATGTGATGAATGTTACCTGTGTAATACATATTTATATTTTAGATATAGAGGATAAGTAAAATAGTACGTCATTATCAACATTTATTACATGCTATTTCTGTTGGTACATCTTCATTCTGCTATCTCTAAATTTTTAACGATTATTATTCGGATAATAATATTAATATTAATAATATTCATCGGATTCAAAAAAATCAAAACGTGGAAATTCTTATGAAAATAAATTCAATAAGAATTCATAATTTAAATAATAGTTTACCATTTTCAAAGTGAATGTTCAAATAGTTTAAACAAATAAGGGAGAAGACAAAAATTTTTAATTATGAAAATATGAAATGGCGTATGCAAAACTTTTTGAATATTTTTCACAAAAATTATTTATACTCTCGGAGATATAACATGCTCATAATGAAAAGAATCACTCTATACATTCGACTTGTTACAAAACAATAAAATAGGTAAATTACTATAATAATAACAATAACAATAATAATATTAAATGTATTCTTAAATGTATTATTGTATACCTATATAATATATATATATATCCATATATGTATATAAAATATTATATTTATAAACCAAGTACACGAGTTTTTAATTTTCTGCAAAAAAAAAAATATATCAATTATTATAATATTGGTTAATATAAAAATTAAAACATATTTTAGAGAGGGATAACATAAAATCAAGTTTGGTTTACATTCCTCGTTTGACATATTATAATTTTTATTTTTATTCAACTACACAATTGTAATATTACAGATAGATGAATTAATTATTATAAAACAATTTTTACTTAAAATATTCTAATATACTAAGACATTGCATATAATTAAATTAAAAATATATTAATCGACTATTATGGTTTTGAATTGTGGTTTGAAAATAATTTTACAATAGCCTTATAAATGTATATACAATTTAACAAAAGTGATAACATACCTATTCCAAATTACTTATAATAAAAATACATTTAATAAATTATAATGTATATAAATCCAGTGGTATTAGCTTAAAGTGGTTTAAATAATAATACAATTTTAGTTCCTTACACATTCAAATAATAGAACATAATTCAATGATTGCTGGTAATTAATTCAAATTTGGTTCAAAATGAAGCGTATTCGTTGAATACAGGTGGTAAGAGAGTTAATGACTCATTATTTATTATATACCTAAGTAAGTCAATTAATCTTTTATCCACTTTCACAGACCATATAATATTTTCACTGTATTAGTAATTGTATAATTTGTGACTGAAAGATTTTAGAACAATCAAATCTAAAATAATAAAATTCAAGACATTTAGAATGGATAATTGCTATAATAATGTGTAAAAACTGACTAAGGGAAAATAAAAACAATCTAAGGATATTGTTGTAATATTAAGAAATATGATATTTATAAACAATATATGTAGAATGATACTTATATTTTGATATTGCAATTGGCATCTATAAGTGGTGAGTCAACATATTAACTAGAACATATTAAGATTAGGTCAACATAAAGTAGCATAGTGATTTACTACTTTTAGGTATGGCAAATGCGTGTAAGGTAGGATTCTCTTGTATCACGTCCACGGTGAACCAGAAGCAGCATTTACGGTGCACAAAGGACGTTTATACAAGAGGATCAAACATTCATATACTCTGCCATAATAAATGTCATTCAAATCTTATCAAAAATCAATGCAGTGTTCTTATTTTAAATAAAAATATAAAATCCATAAAGCTCCAAAGTTGATATTGTCGAATTGAACACAACTAGATCACTGTGCTCATAACGATAAGGGTAAACTTATTACTATTTTATACCCCACATAAGATTGATACATTCACTTACTACAAAGTGACTTCCAACGAGGAGTTTGAACCCTCGACTCCGAGATTAAGAGTCTCGTGCTTTATAGACTGAGCTAGTCAGTTATAAAAATGTATAGTGAGCATGACTGGAAAAATGAAAAATAAGAATATGATAGCATCGGATGGAGTCCCAATAGATAAATAAAATAATGTAAAGTATTAGAAAGTTTTGGTTTAAAATGGTTGACGAAGTGCATTAATAAAGTATTAGTTGAGAGAAAAAACCCAGAAGTATAAAGGAAGATTGTGTAATACCAATATTTAAAGGTAAATGATATGTACAGAAATGTGGTAATTAAAGAGGGATTCAATATATGAGTCATAGATTAAAGATTTGGGAATCAATAATAGATAAGAGGTTTATGAAGTGGGATTGTTGTTATAATAAACTGGGTTGGGTTTATACCTTAGAGGTCAATGATAGAGTCAAAGTACAGAGAAAAAATAAGAAATTTACGCATGATCTAGAAAAAGCATATGCCAGGGTTACTAGAGAGATCTTGAAGTGGAAATTAATAAAGAAAGGAAAACCAAAGGTGTATTCGAATATAATTGAGGACCTATTTGAGACTCAATTTGAGTATTAGAGTAGGAGTGCACCGGGTTTTGGCTTTGAGTCCTTATGTATTTTCCCTGCTAATGGATTAAATAACAAAGAATACATATAGATATATACCATGGTACTTGCTGTTTGTAGGTAATATAGTACTTGGTAGGAGAGAGTCACAGGAAAGTGGACGGTAGACTCAAGGAGTAGAGAAAAGCTCTTGAAGGTATAGGATTATGGACATAATAAATTAAAACATAACTAACAATTTTTTGGTAATTAATTCAAATTAGATTAATTATTTATGTGTGAATAGTGACAATATACTAATTCACTGTGAATAAAATTACGTAAGTAATAATTAGATTAATATTTGATAATCTACTATAAATATAGTATGCACCATTGAAGTAATTTTAAGAGTAAATTTTAAGTAAATGTTTGTATTTTGTTATATCCATTAGCATAAATCTAATATTATTATTATTTAAATGATTAAAAATACATTAAAATCTTTGGTGATAGATCAAAAAGTTCCATTTTAGGTTCAGAAGTTTACTATTATACTGGACGTTAAAGTTCAGAAATTTTCAAAAATTGTTATTTTGTAAAAATAAATAAACTATTTTTATAATTCATAACAAAATAATGTATCTACCTACACATATTATATTTTACCATCAGCATTTTATATATATTTTGAACCCTATTTCAACTAATTTATATTTAATGTGAAAAAAACCACTCTTGTCATATTAATTATTCCAAGTCCCAAAATTAAAATTAAATATAATATACATGTATGATAATACTTTATACATTATATAGAAACATTTATTTAGATAATTTATGTATGAATACATTTAACCCTAAAATTTCAGTCAACAAAAATACCAACAATTAAAAAAATTATAAAATTAAAATTTAATAGAGCCTATTTGTGTTACCCAGGAGACACCAAGTGGAGATTGGTTCATGTTGTCTCCCAAAAAATAGTGTGTAATTTTTTTCTCAACAAGTTTTGTTTTTTTAAACATATTATTAGGTTAACCTAAAGTATATAAATATATATATTTAAACTTTTACAAAAAAATAAGTTAATCACTATAATAATAATAATAATATTAATATGAAATACATTCTTAAGATTATTTATATAATCACATAATTACGAATCATGACAGTCCATGAATAACACTGGAAAAAATTTAGATATTTATACAATATTACTTATAATAATTTATATAACTTAAAATCTATTATTGACAGGTATAAAATTAATTCAAAATTGGTGTACAATCCTGTTTTTAAAATATTTTTAAAATAAATGATAAATTAATTAATTAATTAGTTATTTGATTTTCATATTGTATAGTTATTTCCGCATCTTTTTTTTAGCTAATGTTGAAACTAAAACCACTTTTAAGGGGGGCTATGGGGCCCACACCCCGAGCCTTGAGCACTGAAAGGGGTTCGCACTCAAAAAAATAACTACTAGTAAGTCTGTCTGAAAACTTTTCTTTAAAATTTTAGAAATAAGTGGTTTGAATGTTCAAAACAGATCGCAAAATATTCTGTAAAGATAATTAAATATGATTGAATTTAATGAAATTAGGTACTCTAAAAAACGTCTTCATGAATACAAAGGGAATGACACCGGGTCTAAAGATGCAGAAAACAAATACTATTTAGAATATGTTCTTTTTATTATTGACCAAGTTATTGTTTTGATTGTATATAGATATTAATAATTCTAATATTATTAAATTCTACATAATTTGATTTCAAAGGCTGAAGTTTTAAAATAAACATCCATCTTATACCTGTATACTTATTACATACGATTGGTTACAGACTAAGGGCCAGGAGAACTGTGAGTCAATCAAATTTATGGGGCCACTATCTAAACAAAATTATACATTTTTTTCTTTGAATGAATTATTTTTTCAAATATCATACTTATTTTTAACACACTTAAGTATTAATGTTATCGACATAAAGCTAATTTAACCAAGCTAATATTAACTGTGGGTCAATTGACCTCCAAAACCTCCTCTAGATTCGCTGACTGCAAACGATAACTCGGACCTAAAATAACCTATTCTTTGTTACAATTTAAAGTTGTTTATTTTATATTAAAAAATTTAAAATTATCACATTTTAAGTGAAAAGTAATTGATATTTTAAACATAAATCAAATTCTTCTTATTATAAACATTTTTTTTAATAAAATATTTAAAATATTATTTTACTAATATGTTAGTTAAATAATTTATGTGAAATCATTGATTAAAAATATATATATTTTTTAATTCTTGTATTTCTGTAAAATTAAAAAGAATTTGTGTTTATATACTTTTGGCTCGCTAAGTTTATTTAATTGTTCATATGGCTATCAAATAAAAAAACTTTGGAGATTCCTGATATAGACTATAACAATATTATATTAATAATATGCAATAGCTATATAATATATTGATATACATATCTATATATAATAAAAATAATAATATATATAATGTTCATATATGAACATTGTAATTTAATTTGAACTAAAATAACCAATTTTTTTAAAAAGTTCAATATTGTCTGAAGTCAACACATAAAACAAATGACATACGGAACACATACATATCTTTTTCAACGTTAAATAGTATTGAAATTCATTGTGGATTTTTGAAAAACAAGTTCTAGCATACCTGTATCTAGTTTAGATATTTGAATAAAAATAAAATGAAAATAGAATGATAATACTTGGTAACCAATTCGCTCCTTATACTTGGGTTATTGGACAGGCATGTAGCCACGGGGAAATCCCGGTACAATTTACCGTGATTCGCCCATATATAGATAGGTATATATAAATCGATACAAAACCGTAAACACACCAAACTAGATAGTGTATGTATTTTGAGAACCCAATGGCGTTAGCCATTCGGTATTTATATGTGCATTTAATAGTGTGGATACAGTGACGAGAAGTCGAACAAGGATTTGGGAATGTATAATGAGAACGAGGATAACAAAAACAGAAAAACATTGTGCTGGTAACTAGATACATATCAAATATTATCGGCTTGAAAGAAATGGTGGAATGCCACTGCAGAGGGGGGCTACAGAAGATCAGGATTTAAGGCTATCGAGAGTCTCGTAACGAACATAATATATTCATGTGACCAACTGGTTCTCGCGGTGTCAGAGACGCGGTTCGCGGAGGATAACTGAGAAGCAGTACGTGTCGACCTTGAAGTGTAAGAGCCGTGGGGTGGTAAAGGACGGAGGGTATACCTGCTACGACTGACAAGACGAACACTAATTTATTCAACAAAAATGGGAAATGTTTGTACTAGGTACCTACCTACTATAATGATAATCTACCAATTGAATGGTTGCTTATTAATTTAGGGCTGTGAATTTGTAGGAAAGTGCATTTTTTTTTATAAAACGTAGCATTCTTAACATAAAATTCAAGTCAAGTAACAACGAGTTCAATTTTGAAACTTTTGTTTTCCATTTTTTGACGTTTTTAATTTTTAAGGCATTTTTTTATTTTTAGTTCATTTTACGGTATTTTTTTTTATCAATTTCCCTCAATGAATATTTTTACACAAATTTTATGAATTACATATTTTTTAAATTTACACAGGCTAATATATTTTTAAGGATTTTAAAGATTTTAAATGCACTTTTTAAGATTTTATAGTGCATTAAATTCACGGTCCTACTTAATATATTGAAACATTATGGGTATTATACTATATCGCACTTGATGAATAATTATTTGTAGGTATTGTATTTGTATGTATTAAAATACTTTGTAATTGAAGTGTTTAAATATTCTTTTCTAAAAGTATTTTTAGCAAGTCGTATTGAAAAATATTATATATCTACTATTTTTATAGTAGACACGATGGGGGTTATAATTACCGTTTTGAAAAATGCGAAGAAAGTGATCAAAGTTGATTAATTTCAGGACAAGTAATTCCATCCGACATTGAACTTCATGACGATTATGACGACGAGAATCTAGATGCAGAAAAAAAGTCCGAAGTCCGTAGTTTGATGTACCTACATCAGACAAAAATGGCTGTAATAATAAAATTATATAATTTTCAATAAATTGGTTCTCTATTTTCTTATATCAAGCATTATTTTAATCAGGATTCACTAAAATTTGGATAGAATTATTCTTTTTTCTGTGTAAATAAAATTCCAGGTATATATTTTTAACAAAAATTTAAGTTTGTTAGATTTTATATTATTGTGGAAGTCGATTTTTTAATTAAAAAGTATTAAAATCCAAGAGTAAATTATTGAAAAATGTAATATTTATTTAAATATATATCGGAAAAACACAATATAAAAATTGACTGCTGCAGGAATAATCTAGAAAATATTTTACACTATGACTCATCAGATAATGTACTTACATACCATATGGATAACACACGGTAGGTAATATAAGAAATGCTGGAGCGGCCGATGAAAATGGTACTCAAATTGGTTAAATTATTTGATATCATAACCGGTCGCTTGTGAAATATTATATAAGATTGTCAAATTTTTCTCGAATTATATTAATATAAACAATAAATTTAAAATAATATTAATATATTATTATTTTATTTTATTGGCATATATTATGGTTTACATATGATTATTATTTTGATAATAAATATTGATCAAATAAATGTTTTCAAAGAAGACATTCATTTTGAAAACGAACAAAATAAAAATTACATTGTAATTAAAAATAATAATAATATAATATCTATGGCGGCCGTTCTGTGGTAATTAGGATTCCGTAATAATAATAATAATAATAATAATAATCTAAGACCGTGATTTCTTATATGGCATACGGTATTAGGACGTGTGATGCTTACACAAACAACAGTTTAATTAACACACAACGGTAATATTAGGTATATATGAGGCCACAATTGGTTTCAAAAAATGTATATTCAATATTGTTTTGAAAATGGGCACTCGCAATTCCATTATGTTATAAAACTTTAAACTAATATAGATTCCTAAGATATACATATTTTGTATTGAATTATTCGAATAAACTTACCTCAGTAGTGGTGTTTGTGATTCGATTAAGGTTGTTTCGATAATAAGTTACGGACTGTGAAAAAAAAATAAAAAATTATACAATACTCGAAATCTAATGATAATCTACATAGTAAAAATAATTATTATTACTAACGTTGATTATAATAACCAATTAAAGAATGAAAAAGAAAAAAAAAATTTTATAACCTATAATCTGAACACAAATGTTTTCCAAATTGTTTATTCCAAGATCTATCGACCGCTGCTGCGTGTTATTACGTATGAATTCGTAAGGTAAATGCCGGTTTCTGACCGTCCGAGTGTTTACACTGTCTACAGAGCTCCCCCTCCAGCTATACGACCGGTCCAACAACGAGTTGCGCGACGCCGTCATTCAATGCGCCCCAAAACCGGTTTGTACACAAATACTGCAGTTTTGTTGTAAATGTATGTCGATGCATGTATTTAAATATAGTTTTAAGTTTTATATACTGAGCCATTTGACGGATCTCTTGGTATCCCAATGGATAAACGGACATTTTCTTCCCTTGAATTTTTCCCCTCGTGTTTGAACGGTAAGGTGAACTTTCCCCTCCGTTCAAAAAATTAGACAGACATTCCTCCTCAAATTATTTCTAAGTTAATTAAAATATAACACTCATAATACTTTCCGTCAACATAGTATGTCCCATGAATTGTATCTGAAATATAATTTTTTCAGTTCTTATCATTTATCATTTGTTTGATAAGAACTTAAAGTTTTGTTACAGAATAATATAATATTTTATATAATATTATATTAATTATAATTAATGTATTGTGCAAAATTTAATTAAAAGTTAATCATTTTATTTGATTTGTTACTACAATAATTATACAGTTTTGTATTTTAGATTCTGAGCGAAGCGAGGAATGTATTGGTTTTACAATGATGTTTTTTTTTTTTTTTTTTTTTTTTTTTTTTTGTGGGTTA
>JAIPRL010000527.1:0-22512 GCA_025469235.1 Pemphigus obesinymphae
TTTATTCACAAACTTCCAGAAACTTTTGGGGTTATTTATTAGCTGGGATTCAGTGTGGTGTAGGTAGTTGTTATAGCATTTTTTTGATTCCTGTTTAAAGCGGGCACGCAAAAGGGAGAATGATAGGATAATTACAATAGGAATAATTTAAATTTTTATATACAGTTAACAACAATTTTATCACGCCATAAATTGCATGTATAAATTTCGACGATTCGGTTAAATATTTATAAAATTATGCATATATTATGCAATTATCTAGAAATATGCAATTGTTATGCATTTTAAAGCAAATATGCAAAAAGAAAATTCACCCTTGAAATCTGTGCCTTATGAAACGTCGACATTTTTAATCAGAATTATTTTATGTCTAGTATACAAAAATATGCATTTTCATATAAATCCGGGCCCTAGTTACAACATATAATACTTAGGTAGGTATAAGTCAAAATATCTCGTCAACAAAAATTTATTCTATAAAAATTATTTTTTTGCCAAAAAATATAAAAATAATACATTTAAAAATCCGAGGTTATATCTATAAAGATTTTATACCATAAATTTTGAATTTTTGATTATGTTTTGTCATTGAATTATTAAAAAAAAAAAATTGAATACACGTACCAAGTACCTATTAATTACTATATCTGCCTACAATACAAAACCCATACTTACATTTGTACATTTTAATATTTGTATAAGAACTAAAAATTTTCAAGTTAACAATCATTCAGATATTCATCGTTCACTTTAGTTGACAAATAATAAATTTAGTACCTACCTATTTAAGAAACATTTTCAGATTTTAGTAAGAATGTAGGTTATAGTTTTATAATTATATATGTACCTACCTATCAGTGGCGTGGTTCTTGATAAAAGCTGAGGGGGCCCCATCAGCAAATATTTTTTTTCATTTATATTTCATGCATACACTTTACTTTTAGGTTTCTTTATAAGTTTAGACACCTTATATTCCCATTGTTTTTTGGCCATTACTTTAGATTCCGAGCATAGCGAGGGAGCTAGTGATGTTTATTATACATATATATATATATATATATATTTATTTTTCTCTGTTAACAAATTTTCTACCAGAAGGAGACAGGAGTGCTCCGATCTTTACAAGCTTACCGTAGTTTCCTGTATCCTAAATTGCATATAGTTGGTACTTTAGAGAGGTAATTTTTCAAAATGATGAAAAACGGCAAAAATACAATTTTGTTAAATCGAGAATTTTCATTTCTTCATAATTTCGAAAATAATGACTTTAAAATCTTGAAATTTTCATCGAATATTTAATTAAGTAATATATTTATTTACGTTGATTAAATAATATAATTTTTTTTTTTTTTTGCAGTTTTAGGCTATTTTTAGGTATTATAGATTTTGAGATTTCTAAGTCCTAAAAGGGGTAATCTTAGGTTTTAAGACCTAAAAATTGTATTCAATATTAAATATACGTTAAATTTAAATTTCTAATTAAATTTAAAAATCTCGAAAGTCCATAGTTCCGATTTTTTTTTATAGTCATTTAAATTTTTTCAACAAAATTATAAATGTTGATGTATTTAAATCCAAATAGTTGGTAAAATGAGATTATAAGACCTGAAAAAAATTTAATATAACGTTAATCGTGCATTAATTTAACTAAATTTAAAAATTGAAGGGAAAAAATATTTTAGATTCTGAGCATAGTGAGTGAGCTATCTAGTGGTGTAATGTTTTTTTTTCTTTTTTCTTTGTTAACAAATTTTTTACCAAAAGGAATGCTCTGATTTTTAGAAGCTGATCCTGTTTCCGGTAAAAAATTACATCTAGTTTGTACTTTAAAGAGGTGATTTTTCGATTTTCTCAATAGTTTTTTAATGTGAAAAGAAAAAGTACCAAAAAAAGGTGAAAAAACGGCAAAAATGCGATTTTGTCAAGTAGAGATTTTTAATTTCTTAGGATATCAAAAATGAGTATAAACTAAGAGGTAAATAAAAACTATTTGTTATCTACCTCAATGACAGTGGCCTAGACAAAACATTGGAATCCTAATTAATTGTTTATTTTGAATAATTTATTATAGACTATAGTCAATAGTCATATATATTAAAATATAGCAACCAATTAAGATTTTTAAAAAAAGGTCATGGGGGGGGGCGATCCATCTATCCTCCCCCCCCCCATAAAACCGCCACTGCTACCAATCTAGTTTCGATAAAATTGTTAAAATATTTTGAACAGTCATCTAAATAAATCAAAAGAAAATCTATTGGGAAAATCAAAAAAAAGACCCATAATATATATATATATATATATATATTATGAAGTACCAAATAGTACGAATTTATTATCAGGAAGCTCTGTTTTCAAAAACTTCCTTCTACCCGAAATAACTGTATTTATGTACATTAATAAGATAATAAAATCACATAATTATATAACCAACACATTCTCGCTACGCTCAAAATCTAAAATACTAATATTTTTAAAGACGTTATTATACCTATACTGGAAACTAGTGCCGTAGCCAGGATTATATAATGGGAGAGGGGGGGGGGGTAAGTATAAATTAAACTATAAGTTTTTAAATTTTTTGTTAGGTTTGTTGCTATATATAAACATTTTTTATATACCTATACAAAAAAAAAAAATATGAAAAATAAATAAAAAAAGTATACATTATAATACTTTTATTAAGCTAAAACATATGGAAAAAAGGCAATGGGGGGTTCAGCACCCAAAACCTTCCTGGCTATACCGCTGCTAGCAACAACCAACAATCGTGATATAAACTAATAATTTGTATATTTTTCCCAATCTTACATTTTCTCATTAGATACCTACCTATAGTCTATATTGCAATCAACACTTTACCAATAATATATATTTTATAATACTACGTTACTAATAGTAAACGGGGATATATTTTAAAGGGGGGAGGGAAATCCCAAAAAAAGATTTTCTATAAGTTTCCGACAAACCTTTACCAACTTAATGCCAAAAAAATAAAAAAAATTAAAAATATTCTTTTTCACTCCGCCTTACCCCCTTGGAACATCCCTGATGGTGGATATTAGATTATATATATATAGAGCTAATATAATAACTTTAAATCATGACAGAAATTTCAAATAAACGTAGGTACAAGTTATTTTAAATATTATACTATATTTACTTAGATTCCACAGAATACCATTTATTATCTTATAACAATCTTTTTTTTTCATAAGTCAAAAATCAAAAATATTATTATTTACCATTTTACCATTTAATATATGAATAAAAATGTTTTGAAATTAAAGTTATATTTAATTCGTAATTTTTTGTGTCACTATTCACTAAATAGTTTTCTTAGTTAAATTGTTTATTACTTAAGTAAATACTTACCTAAATTCACATAAACATTTGTAATTTATAGGTAGCAGGTAAATATAAACTAGTTAAATAAAATGTACAAAACATATTTTGATCCGAAAAGTAAAATTATAATCATATTATTGTATTATTCTATTACAAACCTACTTGATACTTCTATATGAAAATTTTTTTTGCACCCATAGGTAATTTAAAAGATCTTATCCATCTGTTGGTTAAATTATTATTAATCATGATGAACCAATTTAAATTTTATCATATTTCATATTTTAAGCACATCCTCCATAGTCCATAATTCCATACAATATAATACAATCCATATATTATATAATATATAACATATACCCTAAATATAATCATATTCTAAATTAAATAATATCTTTTACTAAAATTTTTTAATGTAAGTATTCAAGTAATCGAGTAATGATCTAATTTCGCCAAAATCAATCTGTTCATAATGCAATTCAAACATTATTTATTATAATACGTTATAAAGTGTCTTTATTATATACAGAAATTATTGTTCTAAAATAATTCTATATTTTATTAAAAACTATAATAATTTATAATAAAAGACAAATTCGAAGCTGTGTGTTCAACTATGTTTCAAGTATGTACCTATACACTTTTCACATTCAGGGTTAAATCTTACGTTTCACCATTATTGTTAGGTACTTTTTTCTTGCGCGTTGAAAAACTACTGGAAAATTAAAAAAAAATTTTTAAAGCACTGACTAAACAAGATTTGTTTTCAAAAAAGATTAAATTTTAAAATATTGGACAAAGTTTGCTGGTAGACAAGTTGTTTACAGAAATATAAAAATAAGCATTATTGCAATATAACCAAGAGATTCACTAGAAATTTAAAATGAGGACCAGTGTTTAGAAAGAACATTCATGAACAGTCATCCCGTTCATGTTCTTATTTACGAATTTAATGATTTTCAGTCCGTACAAATTAAAATAAAATATAGGTAAGTATAAATATTTTGCTATAAGTCCTATTATATTTAATATCTAATAAGTTAGATACCTAGTAAATATATATTTTAATTTATATTTTTACAATATATTTTTTTATAAAAATATAATACCCAGAAGTTTAATTATATATTTTAATTCTGTAAAAAACTTAAGATATATTTAAATCTTTTCTAAATTTTAACGGAGGTTTTTTTGGAATAATGAATTTCTACCTTAAATATTATAAAAATTATAAAAATAGTAAAATCGTTCAACTCTTGAATCGTGATGGTGACGGTTATGATCAGGTTTTCAGATTCTAACTACTAGATAGTAGGTATAAATAAAATTAATACGATTTTGAAATTATCACTTTTATCAAGTATATTTAATCTATGTTACCGACTGAAGTTTATTTGTAAAAAACATAATATTGTGAGAGTATACGATATTAATATAATATTCTCGATGAATCGCGAGGCAGAGATTGACAATTATTTTCTAAAATAATACCCACATTAAATAATGTTTAAATTTTTCCACGGCCTACTAAATACATATTTATAATTTAAAATATTATTATTTGAAGTCTTTAAATAGATTGTAATCATAATTTTCCGACTCCATGTCGATAAATCTAATAAATATTTATTAAATAAGTAAAAAAATTACCAGCTAATTCTTTTTTACCGACTTAATAAGCAAAAAAGAAAAAGTTATAAAGTTTTCCGACTAACCGACTATGCCGAATAATTGTCGACGTATCTTCTGAATGTAGGATCTTCACGACCCCCTAAGTCCCCTTTCCCTTCGGACCTGAGTAGGTACTAGGAAAAATCTAAAAATGACCCTTTTAAAGTACCAATTAGAATGAATTTTCCATCAAAAACCTCTTTACTCTAAAACTCTTATTCGACTCCTTATACCCGAAAGTGTATAAATACAAAAATAAAGAAAAAATACACATCATACCTAGTAAAATCAATAGATTCCAAAATCTAAAACACCTACTACCTACTACTGGATAAAAATATATGATGATATTCTGTTTAACAGTATTTACTATTAATTATATATACCTATTAGGTACCTAAATTTAGTTATTCTTACAAATATTTTTGTGCACACAAACAATAATTATATATATTTAACAAATACATACAATAAACAATTTTTATAGTTTATAAGTAAAAAAAAAATTTATTTATAGTAAGAAATATGTATATATTTTGTTAAATTTAATAACAAATTCATGATGTAAATATGTTGTTTATTTATAAAGATATACTTATTAAGTAAAATTTTATATGAAAGATATTATGTTTGATACATAAACAATAAAAGTCTAAACGTAATTTGTTATCTGATATTTTACAACCCTCAGAGTCTCAGCCATGTGTTGGTATACATATATTATGTTTATTACTTTGTTTTTCCATTAGTCATAGCCATTTAAAAATATGACAACACTATCAACACGTGTTTAATGTTAATATGTCAACTATAAAATCATTTTTAAGAACTATTTTCTTGAGATCATCTCCTCAATAAAAAAATAGTATCTTTTTAATGGTTCTAATAAACCATGATATACTTTAAATTCATAGTACAATAAAATTTAACATTTTGTTCATTTCTTCGAGCTAACGAAGAACAAAAGCTTATTTAGTCATTTCATTTGTAGTTTGACTAACTCACCACTGTGCTTTCGGTATCTCGTCCAGTGCCCGGACATTGTGTGAGAAGTTTGTCGTGACATTTTTTGTGGACAGCTGTTTGACAAGCTAAAAAATAATTATTACTTGAATAAAAAGAAAATATTCATACATAATTATTAATCTTATCAAATTAAACCATTATTTTATGTATAAAAAAAAAAGAAACGTGTACTTACATTGACATTGGTATCCTTGTTTTCCGAATCCCCTATAACATTACAAGATTACATATTAATTATTATAATATGTTTAATTTTATTACGATACGAACGTTTATGTTTCCATTTCTTACCACAAAAAATCTTTACAAAATGCACAAAACGTCGGTTGTCTGAAAAATTTAGCTAAAAACTTGTGTCCTTTAACAATATGAACTTTTTGGTGTTTAATAGCTCCTCGTCTTCGAGTAATCGCATGACCTCTGGCTATATCAACTCGTTGTTGTACTATAAATATATAGATTATTAATACCAATATATTTATATATGAAGGTATTTATATATTTATATAAGTATTATACTTAATTAATAATAGATTATTTTAAATTTCTAATATTTAAATAAGCAATAATTATTATTGTTTAAAAAAGCAAAAAATTTCGGGGCACTGTGGATATTTTTTTACCATTTCGAGGGCTTGCAACGTAGATTAGGTTGATGCCTGTGATATAAACAAGAAGAAAATTTACACTCCGTTTCCCTCATACAAATTTTATCGGAATCTTTAAAAATATCTCATTAATATTATTAAAATATGATACTGAACCAGAAACCTAACTAGAATACTGATATACTGAACCCGTTTAAAATATAAATAATATTTATTCGAATTGCAATACTTAGTCATTCCTATTATTATTAATTGATACTCCTATAATATAGTCGTATACTATTTGAATTTTTTACTGTAATTTTTACTGATGATAATAAATATATAGTGGTACCTATACAAATAATTAAATTAACATTTGTAAGTACTCCTACGCTTTATTTTTTCACATAACATAATATACACTATTTTTATTACTAATATACATCTTTTATTTACCTATACATCTAAAAACTACAGTGAAATACAATATACAGTATTTGGTCGATAATAAATCTTTCTTCACGAAATAAGTTGTTTATGCGCTCTATGATTATATTATAGCAACATAGTATGCATATTGAAACATAAATAGATAAAAAAAACAGCCATAAATAAAAAAATCATCAATTCACTATAAATGTATGATTGATTGTTACTTTAAGAATTTGGACAAAGTGAGGAATGTAGGTATGTGCGTTTTTTAATTTTTTTGGAGAGAATGTTGACTAGGAGTTTTGGAATACCTATAGAGATTTTTTATAACAATTGGTTCTATATTAAGGCATTGAAGAGGTAATTTTTCCAATACCTAGTTTCCTTAAGCACAAAGAAAACTACAATTTTATATTTTATAACTATATAGAAGAAATAATAACAAATTAACAAATTAACAAATTCAATTGTAATGATTACTTTTTTATTTTAATAATAATATTATAAACTTATCGAACTACCTGAACGCCCTTTATTTCGTTTTAAACCATGTCAATCCAAGTGAGAATAAAAATTCTTCACTACTCGGAAAAGATAGAATAATATTATATTTTAGATTTGAATAAGGAATCGACGACTGCATATTCGGAACGGAGTTCGGATTAAGACAATTAAATATGCAAGATTATTATTCTCTAAATTACAATGAAATTATCAAAATGAATTTCATTAGTTGATCGTAATTTTACTTTCAAGTTTAATGCATTATAAAAATAAATATTATTTTAAAAAATTGCCTTCGTCCGTGATCAATACTCTATATTATTGAATTTTATTACCTAATATTTCCTACAGTAGTTTTTTTTTTTTATCATTTGAGAAGTATAAAATTTATTTCGAATAGAAATTAGCTCTTTATTTCTCAATTAACCCCCCCCCCCTTTGAACAATTTTTCTACTACGCCACAGAAAAATGTATAAGTAACCTAATCTAACCTATCAACCTAATATAATGTCATGGTAAAAATATTTGGAATAAACTACATAAGTTTCTAAGTTCTAAGTTTCTAAGTGTTATTAATTATTATGTCTTGAATTATATCAAAATCATGAAAATATCTATTTCACGCTTTTAGACAATTTTCGTTTTTTCAGGTAGGGTTTCCAAGAAGTCTGAAGTAGGTATAGAAATATTACTGGAAAAATTGAAAAATTAATTTGTTGTAATTTTTAAAATACCTATCAACTAGATGACATTTCCTATCAGAAAACTTTCTACCCCATATTTCTAGATTTTAATTATTTATGAAGATTAATAATATCTGAATGATACCCGAATTGAACAAAAATTATAGAAATAGGTAGATACATAGACTGTAGGTTCTTGAACACTCATCGGCACTCGGCCGTACATTTGCTGAAAGCCTGCAATATTCTATGTATGTAATATTATTAAATATATTTATAATATAGGCATATTTAATATTATATTGTTATAACTTATAAAACGATTTCAAGAAGATTTAAATGGGCCACCGTGTTAAAAATTACAAATCTTTAATTATTTTATTACGAGTATATTTATACACATTTAAATTTGAATAAATCGATCAAACTAGATTTTGTTAAACATTTTAATACATATAGGTAGGTACCGGAAGTTTTCACATTTGTATTGAAATCTACAAATTGAAAAATTACCTATTTAAAGTAAATATAGGTACCTACCTATAATACAGAATAAGAGAATATTTTATTCTGTGTCTATAGGCTATAATTATATTACCATTGCTACTACTTAGATATATAACTTGACCAACTTCTAACCTATAAAGATCATGTTGTTATAAAACTTTAATGGACACTATTTACTGGATATAGGTACCTACTAGAAAAAAATCACATTTTGTGGTAAAATTGCAATACTTGTTTTGCCCAGAATCTATAAAAATACAATATTGGTAGACTATAAATGTTTTTATCAATAATTAAAACTATAATAAATATCTATCTGGGTATATAGTTCCAAGTTGTAAAATAAAATAATGTGTTTTTTTTTTCAATATTTATTCACTAAAGAAATAATGGATTGTTTTTAAGTTTTGGCGTATCTCCTTTTTCTATTAAATCAAGGTCAATAAACAAATCTAGAAAAGTATTGATACACACATTTAATAGCTTATATGTTATACCTAAAGGCTATAAAGACTATTAAAAAGTAAATTACAATTTACAACTATGTATAAACATTTATTTTTAATATAAATAAGAGAAATAAAAACCCAATATAATAATAAGTAAAAATAATATTTAAGTAATAAATACTAGTAATAATATAATATTTTAATATATAGCTATGTAAAATATTGGATTACTAAGAGATTAGTGACTTCTATAAGGAATAAACATAAAATATCCAAATAAATTATTAAATGTCCATTTGATCCAAAATTAAAACTAAAATATAGATGGTATACCTACTAACGCATAGAATAATCTAATTAGATCATACCTTACCAATAGACACAAGTACCTAGTGAAGATAAACAGTGATCCTTTAAAAATTAATCATGTGGTGCCAAAAGGAACTGTGCTTGGTCCAATTCTCTTTATTATTTATATTAATGAATAATGGGTTACTCACTATCAATGTTGGAGCCACGAACTAAGATTATATGGACTGGCAACCACATGGCAGGCGGGTGGTAATGATGCAGTCAGGTTTTGAAACGAGGTTTCCAAAGTGGGAGATTTTGCGGGCTGAAGCGGTCCTAGTATATTTTTTCAGTACTGAACTAACCAAATATTTTTCATATAAAAACTTAAATCGTTCACAGGCCACTCTTTAAAACAGATTGTAGATAGCCCATCGGTTTTTGAAATTCCCCTCCCCATCACGAAAACTCTATATTAAAACCTGACCGCAAATAGTGATATCGTTATCCATATAATCTTAGTTTGTGGTTCAGGGGCGTACGAAGAGGGGGGTGGCTAAGGGGCTGGAGCCCCCCCCCCTCATTGTCAGTATAATTCTACTTTTTTATGTTTCATATTATCAATGTTATATATTATATAATATACAGTGACGTATTTTCAACTTTTTTTCTGGTGGATGGGTCTAAATATATTGAAAACCAATCATTAATATAATGATATTTACATGAATTTTCAGTACCCCTGGCCTCCTCTCCATAAATACCCCACTATATATATATATTGTAATATATATACATTATAATATATATTTTTAACAGTAGGTACCTATTTTATTAGAACACTCAAATAGCACCTACTTTATTCTTTCATGCCTAATCTTGTGTCTACTGATTACTTATTTATTTTCAAGCCCTCCCCATTGAAAAATCCTGCTTACGTCACTGTTGTGGTTGAAGCTAATATACTTTGTTTCGCGGATGATAATGTTATTCTCTTACAAGAAAAAAATATTGAAAAATTATGTTCCAAAATCTAAAGCAAATAAAGTCTTTAAGTCTATAAAATCGTAGTTTGACAATAATTTCCTTGGGTTAAATTTTTCTAAATCTAAACATATTTTTAATATTCAAAATACTAATATAGATAATAACAAGAAATTTTGTGCCCATTCTGCATCGTGTTTAAAAAATAATTATCTATTTTAATTGTACATGTATAAATATTGAAAAAGTTAATTCTATTAAACATTTGGGATTGTATATTGATTTCCAATTAAAATGGAAAATACATATTGACTATATTGTGAATTTAAGTCGTAAATTATTTTATGTACTCGTTTTTAGGAACTTAAGGTCTATATTTGAAAAACAACTGAGAATTATATATATATCATTCGTACAATCAGTTATTACTTACGGTATTGAAATATAGGGGAACTTATAATATTAATTTGGACAAAGTAAGTAAAATTAACCATGAATAAGATTATAACACTTTTTGAAATTACCTAGATTTATAAGCACTGATTTTATATACAAGGATTTAAATGTAGCAAATTGTAATAAACTTTTTACTAAATGTACTTTATTATTAGTCTTTAAGCATAAAAAATATCTACTGATTTGTATTCATAATTATAACACTAGGCTTAAGAAAAATGTAAATGTTATCCCACCAATCCATAAAAAACAATTTGGTGGTAAAAGCTGCTTAATTCGTGCAATAACACTTTACAGAAAACTGGAAATAAATATAAATAATTTCACTAACTATAATAAATTAAACGTTATACATTTTAAGGATTATTATTTAATCATTCATTATTTTTAATATAGGTATCTATTATGTAATTTTATATATTATAATGTATTGACGTCACTCTGTATCTCTGATTTTATATTTTTTCATATTTAGTCTGTTACTTATTAAGTCTTATATTTAGTTGTTAATTATGATATTGTATTACTCCTATTGCTTCGCCATCTTTATTCACTGCATTGTATTATTTTAATTAATATCTAATTTAAGAACTCAACACCTTCATCACAAGCAATTGCTTAAAGAAGGTGTGCACATTTTTGTAATATGTTGATTGACACCATTTTAAGTTTTGTTTGCAAAATATCAATAAATAAATTAAATAAAAATAAATAATTACAATGTATAGCATGTGTGTACCATAGGTATATCTACTATTATCTATTACCTCCATACATATTATTAATAGCTTTATAAATAATATTTTTAAGACACGTGCCCCAAAAATATGCCAAGTATAACATTTTTTTGGTAAGGGGGTCAAATAACATATTATACCGTGTGCCTCAATAGTATTTATAATTTTCCATGCAATTATATAAATGAATTATATTTTCAAAAATACTGTTGATAATATTTTAAATGTCAACATAAACTACCATTATACAATTTAAAATTTAAATATTAGTTTTGTTTAATACCATTAAAGCTGAGTTATATATTTGTTATTATTATATTCTGTAAGCTGAAAACCGCTAATAATGATCAACTAAATGTAAATAAATACTTACAGCAATCCGCCATATCTGCATCAACTAAATTGTGGTTATAACCAGCAGGAAGTAACCCTTGTGGTACTTTACTTCGGCCTCTACTCTACAAGTCAATCAAAATATAACTATACATTAATAAAAGTAAAATTATAAGCATAATATAATATAATTTTTTAATATCAAAATAGTGATATTTTTAAATATAGCCTATTGCTCAAGGGCAATGGCCATCTATTTTTATTTGGAAGTATATTATATGTAACAGTGTTCATTCATATAGTTTATTATTATACTATGATATTACATGGTGTATATTCATTGACAAAATAAATATACTTAAAAAAAAGATGCAGATGATTTGCGAGTATAGGTATAGGTACAACGTATAATATTTTTGTAAATAGGTACATAAAATAATATGGAAAAAATAGTATTTGAAATTTGTATCAAAATGAATGGACTTGTGATAGTATAATTTAATAATTCCATAGGTTAATATTATTATAAATGAAAGTATGCTGCTTACTTAATACTTATATGTGTTTTAGCAGTGACGTAAAAAACTGTGAGAAAATATGTAGAACTATTAATTAACTACTTAGATACCTATATATTATTATATATAGAGTAAAAAAATATTGAAAATTGTATTTTATACATGAATTATATACGATAATTCCGTACATAACTAATATTATTGATAATAATTTAGGTTTAAAATTTAAATGCAATTTATAATTCAGTTTAATCGTTTTCTGAAAACTAATAAAAATATCTCAAATTCATAATTTTTCGTAATAAATTTTAGAATCTAGAATGTGATAATATAGATAATGGCATAATCAGTGGCGTAATTTAGGAAGTTGTCCTCCGTGTCTGGACACCCCCAATTTGAAAATCTTAATTTCCAGATTTATTATTACCTAATCTTATTAAAAATATCTAAATAAACATGCAAAAATGTTTTATTTTTTTTTTTTTTTTATATCCCTTACAAGCAAAAACACAGCTTTTACTTTTAATTAATTTTTTTTATAAAAACATGTTTCAGAAAATTTATTTTCAGAGAAACTGAGCAGTTTTAGTGCAAAAATGCAACTAGGAATTATAATTAAAAATCATAAATTTTTCTAAATTTTGTTAAGGGTTACTTTTTATATAATTATAAGATAATATATGTATATAATTATACAGAGTTATAGGACATATTTTAATTTTACAATTAACTTATAACTTTGGCTAAAAATATTTTATTATAAATCATCTATGTTCAAATGTAGATAAAATGTTGATCTTTAATTTAGTATTAATGCACTTATAGGCTGAAACTACTCAGTATCTAAGAAAATAATATATTCTGATATTTAATTTACTCAGAAAAGAAAGTGGTATTGCAAAATGAATAGGACGTTTCACATACAAAATAAGATACTAAAAACTAATTTTATGCATATCTATATAAAACACCAGAGCTACAATCAAAATAAAATCACCAAATTTTTATCCCACATAAAGGAGAACTATATCTGATTACACTAAAATAAAAATAAAAATAAAAGGTACTGACACAGAGCTTTTTTTATACAATTTATTGTAGAGTTCCTATTAGCTGAGTAATTTAAAATAAGGTAAAATTTACCATTGAGTTAAACTTATTTGTAAAAGTTAACTATGAACTCTAGAAGCGAGATCATTTAATTATCTCGTCCTACAATAGGGTCAGTAAGATCTCTAATATCTTAGACACCCCCTGGAAAATTGCCCAAAATACACCACTGGGCATAATGTATTTTGTACAAATGTCAACATTCACTGATGCGACATATAGGACAGCAAAAAAATTTATCCCGTGAAAATAAAATAATAATAGGTTTCAAAAATAGGTACTATAATTGAAATATAATTATTAAAATTTATGTTCTTAAAAAAATATTTAACAAAATACTTAAAATGTGTAAACCATAATGCAAGCAACAAGGATGAAAATATTGTAATAGATTAATATTTGAGTGGAGTAAAAAAAAAAAACTAGGTATGTATGATAACTACTTAAATATTTAGAAATTCAAAAAAAATTTCAATTAATTTACCAATATAGTTATACTTATTATACTTTCATACTTCCTACTATTTTATTTAATTAGTATATTATATGTTAATGTTACGTTCCTTTATCTCGTATTGGTCAATGCCAGTTGGAGAGTACGCGTTTTTAGTAGGTTCGTACAATTTGTAAAAAAAAAAAACACTTTAATTTTATATAGAATTACTTAATTAAGACTTAATTTAGATCTCTTTATTTAAAAGTTTTATTAATTATACCTACATAAATATTCTTAGCCGAAATAATTACGGGTCGTTCTAGAATGCTCGATTGTTCACGACTGTCTGGTCGAACACTGTAGTTTTAACAGTGTTGGATAGTTATAATATATTTGCTTATGCTGCAAGACATTTGAACATTATAGAAATATCATATAATATACATATACATATCTTTACTAACAAGGGGTTCATAACACCCTCAGGGTAAAATGAAAGTCCATTACTCATTTATAAAATTTTGGGTATTGCTGGCTTTCTGGAGGATCCAATTCTATCTCCTCGTAAGTTTTAGAAATTATCTTTTCTCTATTTTATTACAACATACTTGCTTAATTTATAAATACAACAAAATTGTACTTGAGCTTATACTTCCAATAATTACACCGATTAAACTGTACGTGTAAAGGCGGTATTCCACGCTCACCGTGTACCGTGTACCGTGTACAGTCCGTGCATATATTATATCATATTATGTATCATATAGCAACCGTAGCTTATTAACCATTTCAATTAAACACCAACCTAACATTTTTATAAACTAGGCAACCTGTATAATTGATATTCTCCGTTTTCAAAAATTTAGAATGTTTGTTTTTATATAAAATTAAATTTCATGTGCATTGTGCTCACTATATTATATAATAGGATTCTGATATAGATAACAAAAATTCTTATTATAATAATTGGACTTTTTGATAACTGATAACATAACCCGATAACCACACGGGGCAAAAGTTGAGAATTGTTCAACTTTGTGGTATCCAAGTGTATATATCGGTAGACACGGTTAACCATAGTGGTATATACCACAAGTTACCGAGTGGTTCAACCAATCAGAGAGCTATATTGTATGAACGGCAGATACACGGAGAGCGTGGAATATCGCCTTAACTGTTAGAGGTATCAATAGTTTCTATAGATTTCTCAGTAAATGAGTTTTATAGAGTACCTATTTATTGATTTAGAGACTTCTATTAATTTATTTATATTATCTTTTATAACTGTATTTGACTTTGGAACTTTTGAGTTTATTATATCTTTATTATTAAGATTCCTTCATACCTACTTCAAAATGTATTAAGATATTTAATTCTGGCACATAATTTACAAATGCTTTCGAAATTATTTTTCTATTTGGTATTAATTTAATTTCGTCATCGACAGTACAATAATTTTCATTATAAAATTGTCATTGTTTGTTACGTATAACCATGTATTCTTATTTTCTAACTTATGCCATATATTATAATTAAAACTAACATATTTAAAATTTCATGCTTTAAGTAGATATCGTTTTTGATTCCCAAAACAAAATTATTTTCCGTGAATCCTTCACGTTTTTAATAGGTTGATCATTAAAACATATTAAAATATTTGTCAACGTTTTGCATTGTACTAATTGATGAGAACACAATTTTATATGATATAATTTTGATTTGTCTATTGCTATATATTCTGATATTGGTTCAATGATTACATATATTTCATCGTGTATCTTAACTATTGATTTATACAATATAAAATTAAAATTATTAACCAACGGTATTTCTACAACAAAAGTTAATATATTTTCTAAATATACTACATTAATTGTAGCTATTCGTAGCAATTTCAACAAGCCCTGCACTTTAATGTATTTTAATTGATCTAAAAGTATTTTTATGTCTAATAAACTGGAATGGATAACGCCTTGAAATGCTGTATTTAAAATATTTACTAAATTTTCTGTTTCATATGCGAATTGTGTTAAGATTATTTGAATGGTACAACAAATCCTGAAAAATATTTAGTATATTAACTCGTATTTGATTAATAATTTGATTTTGATTTGAAAATTATAATTATTATTATTATTATTATTATTACTAATCATTATAAAAAAAAATTTTCTTTTTATAATTCAATTTAGATATTGTTTATTCTTAAAATATTTTAAATTCATTTTTATGGATTTTCATTTTATTTTTGTTACGTTGTATTGATACATTTTCATTGTCATGTACGTCCGTTACTATATGTATGAACCCTTCCATTTCGGACTAAATTTTACCATACGAGTGTGGTTGTGGTCTTTAATTAATATCTTATCTCTTACACTAACATTTATTTCATGTTAATTTTGGTCGTAGGCTGTTTTTGATTTTTGTTTCTTATTTATGATACTTCTACGAGCTAACTCGTGGGCTTCTTCGAATTTGGGTTTCATGTCCACATCATAATCATCGTAGTTGTATAATGGTTGTGGTGAACAACTCAAAGAATGTGGGACCTCTAGTCTCTACTGTTCTTCCGAACATCAATTTGTATAGTTAATAACCCACAGCAGTGTGGACTGAACCGTTATATACGAACATTCCGTAAATCAAATATTCATCCCAATTTTGCTGTCATTCATTAACTAGTGCCTTAGATATTCTGCCAGGGTCCGATGTGACCTTTCTAATGCTCCATTGCATTGAGGATGGCAGGCAGTTATGTTTATCTTATTTATCTGCAGCATCTTACAACAAGATGTAAAACTTTGCTCATGAAATCTGATCCTTGATCTGTCATGATTGAATCTGGTATACCATGTAGGCATACCAGGTGTTCGGAAAAAACTTTAGGTATTGAGTTAACCATATGGTTTTGTAGTGAGACAGTAACCGAGAACTTCGTTATATAGTCTTGCATTGTTAGTATAAACTTGTTTCCATTTCGTGTTGTTTCTAATAGGCCGACTACATCTAGAAAAACTTTTTCAAAAGGTTTCTTTACCGTTGTGGTAATCACCATCGGTTGTCTAATTGTCCTGTTAGAATTCTTGTTACATTGGCATGATTGTCAAGCTGATATATATTCTTGTACCTACATCTTTTTCATTCCTTTCCATTAATGTTGTAAGTTGTTGTTTAATTCTTTTAATTGGTTTTGATACGCCTTGGTGTCCACCGAGGAGAGCATTATGAAATTCTTCAATTAATTAAATTTTTTCTTCCTCTGAATATCCGACGAATTTCTGATATGTCTTTGCCTTATACTCTTTTGGATCTACTTCTGCATTAATTTGTGATATTCGGTTTAGTGCATCCGAATTCGTATTTACCAGGCTTATAAATTATATTATAGTCGTACTGTTCTAACTGTAATTTCCATCGCGTGAGCGTGGCTCCTGGATCTTTGACCCCAAACAACCAAGACAAGGATTTGTGATCAATTATAATGTTAAATTTACGACCATAAACATTTCCCGGAATTGTTCTACTGTCCAAATAATTGCTAATAATTCCTTTTCGGATGTGATAAAGTTTGTCTCCGCTTTGTTTAGCGTACAGGACGCATAAGAAATCGGTAAATCTGCCCCGATTAAAGTCTTTAAAACGACAAACTCTATCTAGTTCAATACCATTTAAATAGTATTTTTAGGATTGAGTTGTACATTTTTTTTTAATAGGTCATAACTCTACATTTTGATAAATTGAAAAATAATTTATTCATATCACACCAATCATTGAGATTATCTAGGTCATTTCGAAGTAGCTTAGAATCACTTGAAGAATCAATAATTCGAAATAATTTTAAGTCATCAGAAAAAAGTAAGCAACGAGAATTAGTAACCTTAATATTATTAATAAATAAATAAAATAAAAGATAAGGTAAGTGACACCCTTGAGGAACCACTAAACTAACATTATAGAAAGAAGAGCAACAGTTTTTAATTTTTACATATTGCTTTCTATTCGTCAGAAAAGATACTAACCATAGTATAGTAGTATGGATTACGAAAACATAAACTAAATAATTTTGCTGTTAAATATATATGTCATAATATACTTATTAAATTTGAAAGTAATAAATTTCGTTGCTATCCATAAAACGATTTTGAGCAGATCTCAGTCCTCGCAGTGTAACTATATAAATACGTACCCATAAAAAAAATTGTATAACATCACAACGTAAGTTTTTTCAGTGATATATAATAATCATGGCAACTAGTAGTATGCTTAATATGTATGTTCTGGCACATAGGCGTCCCTGTATAATGTAGAAGCAATCATGGTTGCTCCATGGCTAAATATCTAGATATGTCAGCAATTCGAACTGTGCATGTGTTTACGTCATCTGCCGATGAAATTAATGATATACGCTCGTTTGTCTACATTTAAAAATCCTCGGCAGTTGACGTCACAATTTCTGTTTTTATCCCATGAATGGCACAACTGGACAAAAACGTAAATATTGCTGTCATACCAAGATATTTAGCCATGGTTGCTCCTATACGTTACACACATAGATACGCCGCGGTCGCTGTAACCTAACACATTCCATTCGACCTATCCTCTTTATCTAATTAATATAATATATATCCCCCTCCTTCAATCTAGCCCCTCCTCTAACACCCCATATTTTATTTTTATTGCAACAGCCGCGTCCACTACGTAACCTAACACATACCCTCATTTACCCTGTCTTCTTTGATCTAATATAATCTATACCCCCTCCTTCAATCCCCCTTTTTTTTTAATCATCACAGCATAGAAAATTAAGATAAATGACCGAATTATATTAAACCTACCGTTTACACCATAGACCATCTTCGTAAACATTACCCCCACCATGTTAAAGTAGTACGTAATGCATTTTTTTTTTTTTTGTTAATAGGTATTTAATTATAAAATCCTTTAACATTTTTATACTTCATATACAAAATACTATATATATCATTATGTTGTGATTTACGGAAATGAATCACATCGTGTTTAAATGAAACCAACGAAATAGAATTTACAATTGAAATGCTAGGGTCTTACAATGACGAAATAACATGGTATGCCATTATGATATAACATGGTTCTGCGCATGGTGCCTACGTCACTCAGTCCATTTATCATAATTACTATCGTTATCTACTATTTATTTTGATTAAATATGTTCAACTCTGTAAACATTGAACTTATTTATATATTGCTATATTGAAAAGATATATATTTCTTGGCATAATTGATAAATATATTTCATTTCATAACAACTCGTGTCTCGACTATTCTTAAATTCGTTCATGTTGCTGGCATACCATGTTATTTCATCATGGTTTTTACATACAAATAGATATAATGGGTTTATCGTTTTAGCATTTTATAAGATTATAACAATTAACAATACACTTCCTATTATACGTATACTATGAATAAATGACGAAATAATACATATTTACATAATTACTTTAGGTAAATTACTAGGAAAATCTCCGCTATAAAACTACTTAAAATGGATACATCGCAAAACCAAATTATGTCTATTGCGATATTACGGCACTAATATATTAAAACCATATACACGCGACTATACCTATATTATAGGTTTACGAGTACGTATAAGACGAGGATAGTATTCATTAGCAATGAGTAGGACATCATAACTATATAATATAATATTGTGTACTGTATATGATTTTATGCCGTTACCGTGTAGGTAATAATATTTTATAGTAACCTGCAATTAACAATGCACCTACAATCTATACATATTATCTGTAATATGCATTTCAAACCAAAAAAAAAATAATAATTTAGTCCTCATAGTATGTTTAGAATTTAAATAAATAATATCTATTAAAATTATATTGTCACCTCATATAAAAATATGAGTAAGTATACCAGTATATTTTTTATAGCTATTTTTAGACATTTTAGATTTTGAGGTTTATAAGTCCTAAAAGGAGTAATTTTGGGTTTTAAAACCTGAAAATTGTATTCAATGTTAATATACCTTACTCTAATGAAATTTAAAAATCTCGAAAATCCGTAGTCACGATTTTTTTTATAATCATTTAAATTTTTAGTAAAGTATTTGAGTCCAAATAGTTGATAAAATGAGATTTTAAGACCGGAAAGATTTAATATAACGTTAGTCGTGCATTATTTTAACTACCTCAATTTAAAAAAATCTACGGGAAAAAAGTATTTTAGTTTCCTGAGCGTAGTGGTTTCACAATGATGTTTATTTACTTTTTTCTTTTTCTCTGTTAACAAATTTTCTACCAGAAGAAGTGCTCCGATCTTTACAAGCTTACCTTTTCAATAGAAAATTGCATCTATTTGGTACTTTAAAAAGGTCATTTTTCGATTTTCTCAATAGTTTTTTAATATGTAAGGAAAAACTACCAAAAAATGATGAAAAAACGACAAAAATACGATTTCGTCAAATCCAGATTTTTAATTTCTTCGGATATCAAAAATCAGTACAGACTATAAAGGTAAATAAAAGCTATTTGTTATTTACTTCAATGCTAGTGGCTTAGACAAAACATGAAATCATAATTGTTTATTTGAATAATTTATTACAGACTAACTCAATAGTCATATATATTAAAATAATGCAACCAATAAAGATTTTTTTTTAAAAAAGCTCAAGGGAAGGGTCTATCCACTTATCGCCTCCCCCATAAAACCGCCACTGCATCCACCAATAATATCTCCTATCCAAAAAGTGATATGGTGTGGTACATTCATTTAGTGGCGTAGCCAGGGGGTTTTGGATGTTTAAGCCCCTTCCCCATTGTCTTTTTCATACGTTTTAACCTAAAAATATTATTAGGTATACTTTTTTATTTTAATTTTTTTAATTTTTTGGTTATACACCAGTGATTCTGGTCCTTGAATGTCTCAATAAAAGTATGAGCGTTGAGCAATAAACCTAACAAAAAATTTAAAAACTTATAATTTAATTTATACTTAACCCCCCCCCCCCAATTACATAATCCTGGCTACGCCACTGCATTCATTCATTCATTTATCTGCGTGTATTCGAAATATATTGTAACACTGTAACAGAACTATATAACTGTATACTATACCCAATATAAACATTTAAATATTTCTGAAACCTTGTATGTAACCTGTAAATGTAACGTTTAACATTAAATAAATATTAAATTTGGTTTGATTGAATACTGCTAAACCTTTCAAGTCAACTTTATTTGAACAATTGTTGAAGGTTTATACAACATTGCATGGCAAGGTTCTGTAATATGTTAAATGTAATGGTACCTGCTTATTTCATATAAAATATATAAGACAATGAACTTGATTATGAACAATACACAAACACGAGTAAATCACATTAATGATTAAGCCAACAGCTGTTATTTTGACTTCAAACAATTGCTACACCCAAAACAATCGCTAGGTGTACAATCATATGTTTAATAAAATTACTCTTTCCAGTACGTTTTCTTTACAACTAGGTGGGGATGATGAACGAGGTCGTGACATAAGCTTAGGCGTTTTTTTTCTCTATCAGCTCTCGTGGGTACATTGCTCTGCTTTTGAGCACTCGAAACTGATTGAGGAGGAGATCATATATTTTGTATAGGTAGGTGGTAACATTTATCGTACTCACAACCTCCTTTTCATACCTTAAATCCTTGACATATTCCATTATACAGGATTTAATGTTTAACGTGTTATCTTCAATTATACACCAAGTACCTATTTGAAATTAACCGTTAGATACCTTTAGATATTTACATATAATCTTTAAGTAATATAATAAAAGTAATGATTAGCCACACCCATCATTAATATTCTTTATTTATACTATTATATTTTATCCGTATCTTATCTTATTAAATTACCAATTTAGTTTCTTCATTTATATAAAGTTTTACCGTTCTATATACTATATATCTTTTAATTTTAATTTTATTATTTTTATTTTTATTATACTACAAATGGCGCCCAACGTGGGGCTCGAACCCACGGCCCCGAGATTAAGAATCTCAATGCAACATTGAACCGTGCTATAATAATAATAACAACAATATTATGTTTACAGTTTTGTGCTGCAGAAATCGTGAGAAAATTTTAATTTTAATGAAATTTTTTTTTAATAAATAGGTACTTTGTTATGTTGAATAAATAACATGGTGTTCGCGAGATTAAAAAAAAAAAAAAAACAAAGTGCCTAATCCAATATGCGTCAAACCTCCCTCCCCTGTGTGTATGCGCAGTGTGTGAAAGTACAATATAATTATTATTCAGTAGTTTGTATAAAAAATAAAAAAATAAAAAAAAGAGCGAATTCGATATTTATAATAATGCAAAAGTAGACAAAAAGTAAACGTTGAGTGTACGGCTGTGACTGTCACGACTGAGTCATACCGTACAGCGTCA